>CBVK0104093100.1:0-13738 GCA_900067695.1 Picea abies
GCCCACATGACTTTTGGCGTTTCACCTTCTAGGGGTAGGTTTTTGGATGTTTAGGGTTTTGACATTCATGAGTAATATAAAAAAGGCCTATGGCGCCTCATTGTAATCCATTCTACTCAAACGGATGCGCGTAGCGGCCACATCTCTTCTCAGAGATAGCTACCATCTGTCAAACAAGTTTTAGTTCTGCAGTTTTATAGTTTCAGCCTATTTCATTATTTAATAGAGGATATTGTTCATTGGATGTTTGTGTTATTCTCCATATCTCTGTGTTTATTGTATTCAATCTGTTAATCAGTTTGTTCCGCTCCTAAATCTGGAGCACACACACACACATATAATTTTGTTTTTACAACAATATATATCTGTTAAAGTGATCAAATCTATCGAGGCACAAACTTGTATTATGGTACATCAAACATTTGATCTAGTACATGATGGTGATTGTTATTATTCATTTTTTATTATTTATTTGTATTAATTTGTTGTATTAAATATAATAAATTATAATTAAAAAAGGTGAGAGGGAACTCAATTATGCCCATGTGTGTTTGTGATGTATCTTGATGATCTGTATGTCATTGTCTTTACTGTACATATGTATGTGTTTATGATGTATCTTGATGATCTGTGTGTCATTGTCTTTATTGTACATATGTATGTGTTTGTGATGTATCTTCATGATCTATGTGTCATTGTTGATCTCCTAGCTTGAATGAATGCAATTAAAGGTTAAGTAATTGAGTTATTAGCCCCATATTAAGTAGTAAATTACATTTATTTTTAAATATTTAGGTTAGATATTATCCATATTGAGTTGTAAAAGTTGTTAAAATAAGAAAAAAAATTCACAAGTTTCATAGTGAAAATGGGAGTTAGACAATTCCTTAAAAATTGTCTAATTATTTTGTCATATTTGTGATACTAAAAGGGTTGAAAATGAAAAACACTTTGTCCTAAAATGTCCAATAAAATGGAAGCTCATATTAAATCACAATTTCAAAATAATTTTTACAATACCAACCTTCATAACCTTATAACTCATCAAAACTATAATAATTTAAAAAAGATTCTCTTAAAACTTTTCAAATATAAAAATAAAATTTGAAAATAAGTGAAATGATTCCTTAGGTTTTTAAGGTGCAATAAAACAAATTTCATTTCAATAAATATTAACCAGGGTTATTCCAAATCAAACATTAATGTAGAGAAAATAAATAGCATTTAAAAAAAAAACATAATATTCATTAAAAATAATATTAATATTAATTCAAACACATTTTAAGTTGGATTAACAATGATCATAACTTTCACTCTCACCGCAAAAACATCGTGGTTATGTTTCTAAGGCGTTTGCATGTAAAATGGGGTGCCGAGATGTAGAAGAGCATTTACAGTTATAGCTAAAAAAATTGGTACTGCCGTATAAATTATATGCTGCAGACTGTGGAAAGATCACGGGCTGAAAAGGTTCGCGGTCACCGAGGGAGCCTGCAATATTATTAATAACAACAATCTTACCATGGCGACACAACAATCTATTTGTCAACTCAAGAACCAGAATGATTCTTTTCGGCGGACAAATCAAAATCACAGAGTCCTTGATTTCATTGCATTGTCGTCCACAGCATGTATGCAAAATATTCCGTGATATGAAGGTTTCATTCTGTGCATATCATGCAAAATATTTCGTGAATCTCTGCAGGTTGGTTTCAATCTGTGTTGTGATTATTATCTGTACATTAGTAATAAAAAGAACATTTTCATGGAGAAAACGAGTTACCTCTCTGTAACATCACACGAGACGCTCAAATTGCAGAGAGGAATTAACAAAAAAGAAGAAGAAAACATCCCACAACTAAATACTGCAAGCTATGAAAAGTTGAAAACCCTGCAAAGCTTTTATTCAGAAGCATTGAAAGATTACATTAAACATCTACATTGACGCTCACAACAAAAAATAATATTGTATTAACGTTGAACGAATAAAACATCCATGAAATTGCGCCATCGGCCATCAATCAAAATACTGTTTATAGATGGAAGTGCAGTGGACATTCTGAGAGTTGGGCTTATACAGAAACATCAACGAGGACGCGGAATCGCTCAGCTTCGCCATGCGTTCATAGCAGATGATGGAGAAGAGAGAAAGAGAGAGCTGGACTTCATCTTTTGTCCAACCATTCGTTCTGCAACAATTTCCATGGAAAGGAGAAGACGAAGAAGAAAGAACTGGGCGTAAACAGAGGAGATAAAGGCGACGGTATCCTCCCAGGGCCACCACAACGGAATGAGAACGGGGGTGTGTGAGGGGCCAGTGCTTAGTACAAACCCCCTCCCACACACATTCCATCTGCGAAACTCGTTTCCACTGCTTGCTCACACAGCCCGCCATGGCCAGGGACTTTGCATCCAGATGCTTCAAGACCTCCACCAGAATATCTTGGTGCCACAAACCCATTTTGCAGGTAAGTAATCTGAGCAGAATAACATAACACCACCATGAATATTGGGGATGAATATGGAAGATTGAGGCAGAGAGCAGCATATTTAATATGAATGCAGGAGATCACGAGTCAAATGTCAAAGTCGGTGACGACGTGAAATTGACTGATAAGACTAGCAATAGGTATCTACAGTGGAGAGACCATTAAATGCTGTTTGTAGTTTTGCTCCGTGGATGATCGATCTGCGTAGCGGAATGGTGGGATTTTGTCGCAGGGCGCTTCGCATTTGCCGTAAGGGGAACATCGCGCGAGTAAAGGCAGGGAAATTGGCACCCGTGACCACGTGAAGTTAAATTCGCATCTAAATGATGGACAAAATTACAACGATAAAATTCCAACACTGCACCCTCCGCTAGGTTCACAGGTTAAAAGCGCGATTTGCTACGCGCTAAGTTACAACTTTGCATTCATATAAAAAATATTTCAGGCCTCCAAGACTTTCGGTACCTTTCTGCCGTTTGCAGATTTCGAGGGGTGAGTGGGTGGCTGATTTATCTAAACCCAATGACCGTTGACAACCACTGCACGAAGAGACTGTCTAGAATATGGCACCCGAGGCTCTGTGTAATATACATTTATGTATCACAGGACAAATTGCCCAGCAATGGAAGTAAACGCCAATTTTCACTGGATCGCAACACTAGTTACAGGGGGGTTATGAAATTCAATGTAAAGATGTTTCGAAGTGATACAGTACTTTTTAATACTTGTTGGGCGTTTGACATCTCCCAGATTTAACCTCATTTTTCTCCATTACCGATGAAGCTTAACACGTGTATGTAAAGTCAAATTCATATTCATGAATTTAATGGAATATTTTATTAGATTAATAATAAATAAGTATTTTGAAGGGCGCTGGTTTGCTGTTTTATGAAATGAAATGGTTTTCTTCGTTTGAATCAGGCTATATATATATATTTATATAAATCACTATTTTTTGTTGTTCAAAATTTATTCTTGAATGCAGAAATGCATTCAAAATGTCGAAAAACTTATAGAATACTTGAATTTTACAGAAATAATCACTTAAATCTATTAATCCAATAATTTCTCACCAGATTTTCTAGAAATCTAATAATCTAATCTCCAAAAAAAATCTTAGTTTTGTAGAATCTTTAACCTACAGCATTTTGAACATTTTTAGAATTTACACACAACACTTAAGTATTTGATATTTGATATCTCATTTTGATTTTGCTATCTCTAAGAGAGGCTTGATACGTGTAAGAAGTCAAATTTATGTAAATAAATATTAAAAATAATATTTTTTATTATTTAGTATGAAGAAGTATTTTATTTTTAAGGATTAATTTGATTGGTAAATGTTTTTTACAGAGTTTATACAGGTTTAGGTATCTTTTTAGGTTATTAGTGGTTTATATCACTGATCATCAATCCACTTTTTATTTAAAAAAACAACTCTTGGCTAGTTGTTTTAGGAAATGGTTTTTTTAACTAGAATTGGGTGATATTAATTTATAATAATCATTATTTTTTGTTGTTCAAAATCCTTTTTTGAATGTATAAATGGATTTAGCATGCTAAAAAACTCCAAGGATACTAAAATTCTACATAAATACTCACTCAAATCTACAAACCCAACAATTTCTAACTAATTTCCTAAAAATATCCCCCAAAAAAATCATCATTTATTTTTCATTTAAGAAGTATGTAAGATTAAAAAATAGTTAATCTAATTAGAAACTCTCAAGCTTTTCATTTAATCATTTTTATTTTGTGAATAATTATCTTATCCAATCCAGTAAATTAAATAAGAGTTAAGATATGATTATTCCATATAAGGTAAGTAAAAGTTAAGATAATTATTATTCCATATAGAAGTTTTGCATATGTCTTCTTGTTAGTGTCGACAACACTTGCATTTCTTGTACTTGTTATTATGTATTGTCCTAAGAATGTAATTTCTTTTTCCTCAATAAAGTTTTGCATATGTCTTCTTGTTAGCGTCGACAACACTTGCACTTCTTGTACTTGTTATTATGTATTGTCTTAAGAATGTAATTTCCTTTTCCTCAATAAATATAGAAATTGGAATTTTTTGGGGGAAAAAAATAATTATCTCAGGGTGTATATTACATATTGTTTATTTAACAAATAATATATATATAATTTTGGTTAATTTATTTAATAAAATTAACAAGAATAATTATTATCTTATAGAACATATTGTATGTTAGATATGTAAAATGTGAATATATATATATATATATATATATATGATTTTGAAAGTGTTTTAATTGAAGTATTTTAAAATTTTATATTATATTTTAATATTAATATCATTTATATTTAATAATAATAATAATTTATTGGTAAATTTTGGATTTGAACTTGTGACTTCTTAAGAGGAAATACATGTTTTTAACCATTAAAATCACTCAAAATGTATAATAATTATTTAGTTATTTTGTTTATTACTTAAAATTTTAGTGTTTAAATTACTTCATTTTCATATAAATAAAAGGTTTTTAACTCATTTCTAATTTTTTATCATTTACATATAATTAATTAATTTATTTAGATAAATCTCCCTTCATAATTAATTGGATTTGTAAGAGCAATCTATCTAAGATGTGTAAATATTCTTATTATTTCTTTCTTTCAACTTACCATTTTTATTACTAATAGTTTTTATCTTTAATTATTTCAATAATTATAATAATGGTTGCATTTTAAATATAAAACACTACCATTAAATACTAAAGCTTAATAATTTTTGTTTTTATCATACAATTAAAAAAAAATCCAACATTATAGTTCCCAAAACTTTCCAACTCTTCATTTAATCACCTCCCTTTTATATGTATTAATGATTAACTTATCAAGCTAAGATAATTGGATCTTATCCCATAGCACATGTTGCCTAACTTACAATGACATTTTTATTGGGTACTAAATGTTATGTATATGATCTATTTTATCACTAATGATTTTGTAATAATGTTCTAGTATGAGAACTTTATAATCTTATATTTTAATATTATAAATGTCACTTATATTTAATGAGGCGTCATCGCCCTTCCTAGTTACTTAAGATTTAAGTTAGTGTTTTTATTTCCTTTTGGTATTAATTGTGGTTTTCTAATAGAATTTTATTAATACAACCATATAAAAAGCTTCCTTCATAATTGTTTGGGTATACATGTGCAATCCATCCTAGGTGTGCAAGCACCATTATTATTTCTCTTCTTTCAACTCATTATATTTGTGATCATTACTTTTTTTGCTTTGGTTATTTTAATAGTTATAGTAGTTCCATTTTAGATATAGGAACACAACCATTTTGTAAAACAATTTCAAAAAATATGTCAAGCAACAAATACAAATGTAGTTCCTAAAACTTTGTCTCTCAACTTAATCACTTCTTAATCACTTATCTTCTATGTTATGTGTGTGTTAATGATTAGTTTATCCAATAAAATAAATTCATGTTAAGATAATTAGATCTTATCTATGGAGCATGTTGTGCATCTCACTCCAACATTTTTAATAGGTATTAAATTTTATGTATATGATCTTGTTGTTTTATATGTATGTTCATATTTTTTTTATAATGTTCTAGTATGAGATTATAAGTTTATATTTTAATATTACAAAAATGTTACTTATATTTAATAAGGATCTCATAATTTTTATTAGTTATTTAATATTTAAGTTAATGATTTTTTTTTTTTTGTTTGGTATAAATAGGTTTTCCTTACTCATTTGTAATCTCTTGTCATTTTATTAATATAACCAACTAATTTATTTGGATAAATATTCACATCTTCCTCCATAATTACTTGGATTTGCAAGTACAATCCATCTTAGGTGTGTTATCAGCCTTACTATTTCTCTTTTTTCAACTTGTTACTTTTGTTATTATTAGTTTTTTCTTTTAATTATTTCAATAGTTATATAGTTATAATAGTATTTTTATTTTGGATAGGACACTACCATTTGGTATCAGAGTTCAATTACTTTTTTCTTTTATGGTTCAATTTCAAGAACAAGTTGAAGAGCAAGTCCCATTTAGTTCCCAAAACTTTCAATCTCTTTATCTAATGACTTCTCTTTTGTATGTGTTAATGATTGACTTATCCAATAAGGAAAACCAAAGTTAGGACAATTAGATCTTATTCCATAGCATGTTGTGTATGTCATCACAACACCTTTATTGGTATTAGAACATCTTTATTGGTATTAGAATTTATGTATAAGAGTTATTTTATATGTATGTTTATGATTCTCTAATAGTGTCTTAGAGACCTTTATAATCTTATATTTTAATGTTAGAAAAATATCAATTATATATAATAAGGGAGTCATTATTTTTATTAGTTAATATTTAAATTAGTGTGTATACTTCTTTTGATATAAATACGGCTCCTCTACTCATTTTAATATCTTATAATTTTATTAATTCAACTAAATGATACATCTGAGAAATATTATTCTACAATTATTTAGATTTGTAGGTGCAATCCATTGTAGGTGTGCAAGCTCTCATGTTATCCTTCTTCAACTCATTATTGTTGTTACTATTAGTTTTTTTCACTTTTGTTATTTCAATAATTATAGTAATAGTTTAGCATAAAGATTACTCATTGGGTTTCATCCTTTATTTAACTAGGTTTTGTGCCATGCTTTCCTCAGCAAACTATTTAATGTGAATAGCCAAGTTGTAATGTACATGACCCCCTCTATATTGTTATTAAAGGGATGGGGTGCTCAAAAAACAATTCAATTTCCCTATTAATTCATTCAAAGGTAGAAGCAATACAAACAAAGGAAAATAATTCAATTTATGAAACTTAAGAATGAATGCAAAGCCTTCTAAACAACCCAAAGTGCAGTTCAACATGAATTATAGAATTTGAGTTCTTCCAATGAGCCATAGCCAACATGGATTCATAGCAAAAAAAACATAAGAGAATAAAAAATGATAACAAGTAAATGCAGTAAATTTTTCATTTTCATAAACAACAATGAAGTATCTATCTTTCAGGGAATTTCTACACTAACTGCTTGCAAACAAAGAACATTCCACCCAACCATAAGCACTTTATCAAGGAGGCGACCCTCAAGCCAAGGCTATAAATCCACAAGGGAAAAATCCTCCCGATTGGCTCTATTTTATCCCACTTAGCTAAATTCCAAATCTCTCATATAGGGATTTAACAATACAACCCTTCCTAGAAACAACTATCATATTTCAAGCAAGCACACTCTTCCTCCTCACATTGCATAACAGATGGAATGGGTCCCCTTTTTTGCTAAATTGTTATGATCCTTAACCCAAGAAATTGAATCACAAAATATATATAAAAATGGTCCACACTTCATTAATATCAGGTAGGAAAATACCTTACAATTGATCCTTTTATGGAAGGATTCCACTCATGTTCACTTTCTCTTAGGGTTGGGTGACCTCTCAATGAGTCAATCTCCAAATGCAATAAACTATACACCTCCCATAAGGAGGATTCCATCCTTATTCATAACTAACAAGAGAACCCTAATCATAACAACCTCCTAACTACAGAGTGGACCTTCTTTAATGAGGCTCCATTAGATTTATTTAATACTAAATACCATAGTGGGCCTTATTTAATAATAACGCATAGTGAACCTATTCCACCTTAAATTGAATGTCCTCCGCTATTGTTACTCTACTATGGGCCCTTCGACCCCCCATTACACCCCTAGGGAGGATCCCAACATTCCACCCCCTTGACTAAAGTGTTGCCCTCAACAATGTGAGGAGATACAATTATAAACCAAGGTCCCATGGATGAGTGTTGACTGCAATGTTGAAGTTAGCTAGAGAACCAAGGTCCCATGTATATTTGCTAGCCACCATGTTGAAATAGTCCAACAATATCCACTATAAACCTAGGTTCCATGTATGAGTGCTAACTACCATGATAAAGTAGATAGTGTCCCATGTAAGTACCAACTGCAATACTGAAGTAATCCAAGTAGCTCATCTATAAACCCAAGTTCCATGTCCAAGAGCTTATGTTGAATCCCCATTGGATATACCTAAGCTCAATACCTAGATGAGAATGGTGCTTCAAATTACTAACATGGTTGACATGTGGATCCAAATATATAGATCTATCCATATCCAAAAAAAATGTCCACATAAGTGCAAAAGGTCGAATGTGGATTTGGAAGGCACACTACTACTAGAGAATAGACAAGTTGAAAACTAGTAGTCATAACTAGCTCTTTACTTCCCTCCAAGATGTTCTCTACATAAGGTGAAGTAGATTCATTAAGTAAAAGGAGAAAGTAGTTGCCATCTTAGAAATGACAACTATCCATGAAAACTATACATGTACCATTCATCACAAGCATCCTCTAAATCATACTAGGGATATCTTTCTTGCTTATACTCTTCATTAATGAAAGGATATGTGGTACCAATAATACAAGTCTCCTCAAATTTATGGAGTATCTATTTCATATCTTGTTATCCCTTATACAAACCCTGGAGAGATTTTCCACCAACATCCATTCCTCCCATGGCATGTTCCTCCACATTGGGCCATTCTTCACTTTTGTTAGGGTTTGATGGAAGAAATCTTCAAATGCTATAGCACACTCAACATTGATCATAAATATATCATATCATATACCAAATAAAAACCATGAAAATCCTCTTTATGATGTCATTGGCTTGGCGACAATTTTACCAACCTATCAAAATATATATGTTCTACAGTCCATGTGGTCATAATTTACAGTAAAACCCTAAAACAATATATTTTAAATCGACTATATCTTCACTTCTTGAACTCCAATTTGGATGAATTTTTTTTAACTTGAGTGTTTTTCTAAGAGGAACTCATATCTATAGCTAGTTTCTTCAAATTTTCATATAAATCTATAGGAATTGATATGAGTGTTGTGACCCTCTGTTTCCCTTTGAAACCCTACAAAATAAAAGAAAAAAAATTATTATTATTATCCCAAGAAAGAGCTTTGATACCACTTATTATGATCCTTAAACCGAGAAATTCAATAAAAAAGAGATATCGTAAATTATCCACACTTTATTAATATAAAAAATCCTTCAAGTAGGGAAACACCTTAAAATAAATCCTTCTATGGAAGGAATCTACTCATGTTGACTTGCCTCTTAAGGTTGGAAAACCTCTCAATGATCTAAGTTCCAAATACAATAAACTCCAAACCTCTTATAAGGAGGAATCCATCGTTATTTATAACTAATAAGAGAATCCTAATCATAACAATATCCTAACTACCTAGTGGGCCCTCTTTAATGAGGCCCCATTATGTTTATTCAATATTAATTACCATAGTGGGCCTTGTTTGATTATAACAAGAATAGTGGACCTAGTCCACCTTACATTGACTAACCTCCACTACTATTACTATATTATGGGCCCTTCACCCCCCTCCATTACATCCCTAGGGTGGATCCCAATATAAAAAATCCATTGGGATATCCCCTCTTCCCTCCAGTGCTTAAGTACAGGCGATCCAAGGAATCTCTAATGTTGGGAACAAGGGATTTATAACTATGAACAAAGGATTTTTTTCTTCGTCAACATTCACACATCTTTCTAGTTATGAATTTCACATGTTTATTGCAATATATTTGAATTGCATAGGAGTAGAGGTATGATAACATGAGAGAAAACATAACAACAAAGAGAATAATGAAAAAAATAGAACTTCGTGCCTAAAATCATATGTAATATATTGCATGCTAATAAGAGACCATGTGCCTTCATAAGAAGCCCACATATCTTTCTTTTAAACAGATAATCTCAAGGTTGTTGAATAATTAACAAGCATAGATAAACGTGGAGAACTTAGATTAAAGTGTGGGTAGAAATAAAATATTGTTATTTCCTCTTAACACCCCCATCCCCCTTTCTTTCCCTCTTATGGACTCATAACCCCCTTTCATTTCCTTCTTCACTTGCAACAATTAGTGGTATTTATATTATAGTTCTAAAGTACATATTTACAAAGCCAAAATACACAATGGGAATGGTTACCTGTACAATGAATAATCAATGTTTAATGTCATACTTCAACTTAGACCACATATGTCTAGGCTTATGGCCAAATAATAATTACATATACATTCATAATATATAGGTCAAAAAAGAGGTATTATATTCCCCCTAGAATAACGCCATCCTCAGTGTAATTTTCTCTTCAATAATGAGATCCATGTCTTCATTCTTGAACTACATTTGCAATGCCATCCTCTTCTTGCAAACATGAATAATTATTGGCTATCTTGGACACAATGTTTCTACATTTCCTTTCACTATATTGGTTCACCTCTAAGGTCTTACCATTTCAGCATGTACCTATATCAATCATCAAGGAAAACATGCTTGTGGTGACCATTTTTAAGCAACAATTATCCCATCCATACAAATTTTTAATTCATAATTGAAGCATATATATCCATAACACAAGATAAAGTATGAAAATTATACCAATGTGTGTGTGTGTGTGTGCGCGCGCGCGCGCACACGCATGTGCCACCAGGTTGTGATGGGTGGTGTGTGTGTGTGTGTGTGTGTGTGTGTGTGTGTGTGCGCGCGTGCGTGCCACCAGGTTGTGATGGGTGAGATTCAATGCACTCTCCTTTTTGGCACACTCTCATTGACCCTAAAAAACATATAACATGAATATTTGACAATAGGTTCATTTGGGTTGTCTCTTCCTTGTAGCCACTAATCATCCTAGGCTAAGGCATCCCCTTCACTACTAAATAGTCCCTTGGATGATCCATAATTTACTAAAGATTTCACATGCAATAAGAGCACTAAATTATATATTCTTACTATAAGGGATCACATTAGTAAACTTTGATTAATTAATAACTTGTGGAAATCAAAAAATATCATAGGGTTACACTGTCATCACAATAACCATCTCCCCGTTCTTTCCAACTTACAACAACCATCATCTATCCTTGGTAGACAAATCCATCATCTCACATGCATTATAGAAATACCATCACCATGAGATGTCATCATAAATATTTCAATCATAAATTTGAATATGTTTCATATAGAACTCATATTTTACAACTATAAGATTTATATCACAATTTTTAGCCTTTGCATGCAATAGTCACTAGTGTTTGTTATGGACCTATGTTCACAGCCATATTCAAGACAATTATGTCCTCCCTAATGGATCTTTCATTCAACCAAACAAACTAAGTATTCATGCATACAATCCTTTCATTCCAAAATCCACAACAACCCATGAAATGATCTCTAAATTATGACATATCAATAATTGAATCACTTTCAATTATTAACATATTAAGTGCAATTAAATATTGTTTACCATGTATTTATTGTCAGCACAAGCATGCATTCACATAATGCAATCCAACATATGTTCCAATATACATGTGTGCATAATCACAATTCACAGATATTTCACCATCATCATCATCATCATCATTGTGTTTGTAGGGTTGTCCCTCCACCTCTCACTAAGTCTATTTCATCATCATCATCATCATCATCATCATCATTATTATTATTATTATCTATAATGTACCCTTGCATTACACTTAATACATAGCCTCATGTCATGAAATACACCATGACACATTGGAGGGATAAACCAATGCATCAACACATCTTCTACCATTGGAGGGATAAACCAATGCTTATTCTACCATTTGGATACCTTCCTCTTCAACCAAACACAACATAGGAACATGATTTTCCTCTCTATACTCAACAATCCCTCGAGAACCTTTTCTCTTTAGTGATGTTTAGTGTTGGTAAGAAGGTTACAGTTATAACATCCCTGTTACCAAATTGCTCTGATACCACAATGTAACATCCTTGTACCAAACTCCTCTGATACCAATTTGTAACCTTACCCAACCTACTACTGAGAAATGCTACTCCAAATATTCAATGCGTGAATTCTACTCTATAATCATAAGTTTGTGCAATAATACTTGAAGTAACACGCTAAGCCCCAAGCTGAGCCACACCACACAAACTTTCCTCTTTTTACACAACTTAAAAAAGCAGAAGTAACAAAATGCAACTACACACCCAAGAATATTGAGCATGTCGTTTTACTGCACACGTATTCCATACTAAACATGAGGTCACTACTGCATGCACAACCATTCCGTCGTTACATGCCAATTATGTTCTCCTTGTGTGCGTATAATGCTTCCCCGTGCGCACAAGTAAATTTTGCCTCTGGTGCACACAAAGTATTTCCCTATGCACATGGCCATTCTAACCTCATCTCAAAGACTCATAACCAATATCATAAGGTTAACATAATAGTAAAACTAACAACAACTGTCATACTCATGCACGACCACAAATATTGACTATCAACACCACACATACATGTGCAAGTAGCATAATACAGAATAACATCAATTACTTATGTCCAACAACATACAAGAATTAAACCCATATTAAGCATAGATAACTAAGCACACAATAAATGAGACAAGCACATAAAGACACTTATCTTTTATCAAAAGTCACCAACTGCGCGCAAAACTTAGACATTCCTCTCATTCATAGACTTTGTTTCTCATATACTTTCAGCAATAGGTCACCCCTGATATGGGGCTTAATTGCACCAAGGAAAAAGGGTTTATATTTCCAATCTAAGGTATGATAATCAATAGAATTACCCAGTCCAAGCTGCCATTGTTGCAACTAGCCTACAGTCTCTCACTCCCTACATGTTTGTCACACCCAAGGAAGTGTTCCCCTTCTCTTCTCAACAATCCCTCAACTTCCCCACTTCCCTTCTCTTCTCAACAATCCCTCAACTTCCCCACTTCCCTTCCATGGCTCCAACAACAGGCCAGACATGAAGTCTTGGAGCCCTGCAACCAATGCCTAGCGCACCAGGGAACAATTCCCAACAAAAATCTTAGTTGGTGAAAATGCTCATGGGCCTGACAACCCGCCTCTTCAACAACAAATCTCTCACCTAGAAATACTTCTCACAGGCCTGACAAGCCGCCTCTTCGACAAAAAATACCCTCATTACAATACATAAAACCCCTTACAAGATTTTCTTTGTAGATAAGGTAATAGTCGTCCTTTCTCTGATGGCCTGACCCCTTCACCACACAAGAAAATGAATGACTAATTTTCCCAGAATGTGCTCCCCCCGAAATACACTAAGGATAACAATATATATTGCATGCCTTAAAATGGACACTT
>CBVK0104093106.1:0-12634 GCA_900067695.1 Picea abies
AGGATGTCTCTTTTTCTCCTCATCACACTATTTTTACCTCAAGGAGGGACTGGGAGCTAGAACAAATAATTACTCAGAACTCATGGCCCTTAAAATACTCTTACTCTTTGCTATTGAAAAGGGTTGCAGATCTCTTCAAGTATTTGGGGATTCACAAGTTATCATCAACTGGGCTAATGGAATACATAGATGCAAAATCTCATGTTTTCTCCCTTTGCATGAAGATGTGCATCGAATCAAAATTTTATTTGACAATATCTCTTTTTCTCACGTCTAGAGGGAAAAAAATCATTTGGCAGACAGACTTTCCAAGGAAGCCACGCAGCTAGCCTATGGACTTTGGCACGAAACTGAACACACTATGGATGGAGCACAAGAATACTACCACCAACCCTTTCATGAAAGTCAGAACAACTCAAATTTTGGCAACTAAAATACCTCTCCATGAGAGGAGGCTCTATAATATGAAGGGAACTTCTATTTTGTATTATGAAAGGAATGTATATGGAACTGGTATGACCAATAGAGACTACTAAATATGGGGAAAATATAAAAATAAAGCATATGTATAAACATAAAAGACAAAACAACTTTTCTTTGACTGGAAAATATAAACACAGTCACAACAACTAGTTTATATCTGTGAATATAATTTTGTTATTCCATAATGAAATTATGAACTTTTTTGAGAAAAAAACATAAATATTTTAAATTAAATAATGAAAACTAATATTGAAATGTTAAAAAAAAAATTGAGATAATAAATATCATTTTTAATATTAAGTTGACTTTTTCCCTAAATATTGGAGTGTTAGGGAAGATTTGATAATAAATATAGTTTTCAATATTTTTTCTTAAATAAAATTAATGAATTTTAAATCCTTAAACTTTAAATGTGGTTAGGATTATGATGAACTCTGAAAACATAACCTTTCAATATTGTAAAATAGTTGAGTCATCTTAAATTAATTGTTTGTACATTATTAAAGGATAACTATTAATCACTCTCATGAATTTAAAAGAAAAAATTATGTTTAAAAGATATAAGGTTAAGAAAGATTTATGATATTTTATTTATTTGTTTTTTATATATTTTTTTATTATAATTATATTTTTTCCTATTTATATAAAATATTTATATCAAATAAGCCTATGAAATAAATTATCTTCAATTAATTTATCTTCATGAAGTATGAAATAAATTATTTTTAATTAATTTATTTTCATGAAGTAGTCCATTTCTTTTGGGATTTCCACCTAGTTGGACCATTAATTTCAACATGTAATAATAACAATTTTCATGGTGTGTTCATGGGTTGTTAATTTATTTTGGGATTTCCCCTAGCCTTGATTATAAACAACGTACAAATTTCAATATGCGATAAGAACTTGTCAAATTTAATATGTAACAATAATGGTTATGCAAATTTCCACCTATTCTTGAATATAATAAGTCTATGAATTTCAATATGTAATGATAACTTGTCAATTTCAAATAGTAAAAGGTGTTAGCTCAATTTAAGATTACTCCACAAGGGTGTTCGACAAGGGGTCATTGCTAAATCTAAGACTACTCCAAGGTGTCCAACAAGGGGTCATTTCAATTAGTAACAATTGTTGGCTCAATTTAAGACTACTCCACAAGGGTGACATAAAATCGACAAGATAATCACATTGTTAAATCTCGATGCACACTAGTAAGATAAATAATGATGCTACATATTGATATTATATTAGTGTGCATCTCATCATGAGGGTCCTCTAGTCCTCTGACTAACACTATAGGATTGCGTATAATGTTTTGCATCCTTAAATAACATGGGCCACCATAGAATTTCCTGTAAAATCTTTCGAGTGGTAACCTTCCCTCTGTAGTGACCTCCCACAACCCATCATGACATTCCCATAGGATTCTTGGTTGCTAATGTTCAATGATGAAATTTTTAATGATGTCATCTAACCCCGGTTTATACAAATGTTTTACAATCAACTTCACTTGATACAAAGTTCTTCTTCTACGTTGTAGAGTAATCTTTTGGTCAGTTCTTGTTGTAAAAAAGATGGCAGACACTTCAAGATAATTTGATAATTCTTTGACCCAGAACAAAAATGCATCCCAAAATTGATCATTTAAGGATCACCTAACTCACTTAACTCTATCCACGATAAATGATCTACTCCCAGCTTAGTCTACCCAACTTCACAATTACCTCAAAATCAAAATTTTGGAATAGTAGATCCAACCTTTGAGAACAATTTTATTAACTAAATATTCCAAAGAAAATGGTGAGTATAGAATTTAAAATGACCACCCGATATATAATGATGGAATTTCTGCAATGAGTATAAGAGTGCCAAACCTTCGCAATCAATGTTAGTGTAGTTGCGTTCAACTTGGGACAACTTCCTACTAGTGAAATAAATAGGGTGATCCATTTTTCCTTCCCTTTTTGGGACAAGACAACTCCTAATGTAATTCTTAAGGAATCAACATGCACATGGAATTCCAATTAGGTAATACGAGTGTAGGGGTTGTCATCGTTCCCTATTTCAATACATCAAAATAATTCCAATATTTCTCATCCCACTTGACATCTTTTATTTTCTTTGGGAGTTTCTACATTGGTGTTGTAATGGTTGTGTAGCCCCAAATGAATTTTATGTAGTAGATGGTATGTCCTAGTGTGGTTCACAAGGTGTGCACATTTAGGGGTAGTGGAAAATTCATGATCAATGAATTTTTACTAGGTCAACCAATATCCCATACTTGCAGACAATGTGACCTGGAAGTGTGTCAAATGGTGTACAACAAATATACTTCTCTAAGTATAGGGAGATGTGAAGCTAGTGTCATCATTCAAACATTAGCATTAAATTTTAATACAATACATGATTCTTTAGCAAAGTGTACACCATCTAGTCATCCAAATACACTTCTTGGAACTTATGGATGTAGTCATGGAATGAAAGAATAATAATTTGGGGAGATACTACAAGGGTGTTCCTTAGTCCAAACGTCATAACATTGTAAGCATAACATTCCCACTTTGTTGTGAGTGTTGTTTTCTTCTTATTTTGTTCTGCAATATAAACTTGATGGTACCTTGAGAAACCATTAATAAACGAATATGCTTCCTTACCTACAACATGGTCAAGCACTTCATCATTGAGAGGAGTAAGAAAGGGGTCATTAATGAAGAGTCATTCAATGCTTTGAAATCAACACACACTTGGATCCCTCTATCTATGCTCTTTCTCATACCTTTTATTCATGGATTCAATCTGTACAAACTTCTTTTAATTTTTTTCGCATATGGTTTTAGCTCAATTTGCATCTCTTCTAAACTTTCTTTAATTCCCTTCTTTTCAATGAAGTTTTGCAGAAAGAAATTCATAAAGTCCTTGAGAAAATTTGCAACCTTATACATAATCTTCTCATCGTAGTAGTTTTATATGGATCCAAGATGGAGTTTTTCTTCTTTCCCTATGTTAATCTACTTTATCTTAAGAGGTTGTTCATATATTTGACCTATACAGACATATTCTATGTCTTTAATAGACCTCTCTCCTCCTATCTCTTGAAACTTCAGATGTCTCAACCTCTCTAGATCATCATCTTCCATCTCTTGTGCTACTTTGTCAAAGAACCTAATAGTGATTGGGGCTTCTTCTAGTACTCTATTAGTAATCTATAAGTACACCCTAAGTTGATGCTCCTTGCACGTGGGTGGTCACTAACTACTAGTTCCACTAAGGAATTACAAATATTTAATATCATCCAATGTAGAAGAAAGGTCGGTAGACTTACCAATATATGATACTATTGAACAAACGCTTTGTCTTATCATCTCCCACCTCTAAGTTTGTCTTCTTTCATCCTCATGCAAGTATTAGGCTTGCAGAATTAATCCCATGGTGAAGATAAACTTGTGTGTCCAATGATTCATTGAACATCAATCTATATTCCATCATACTGCACAAATTTGTAAATTTTATTTATGATCCTTGTCTCTAGGGTATAATTACGAAAGTATAATTAGCCCACTTCACAATTCAAAAACATCAAGCTTCAGATACTCAAGTGGTGGGAGGAATCAAAACTTCATAGCCGACTAGACATCATTCCATTTTCATAGATCTTCTTTGTGAGTATCCCACCACAACGAGGGTATAGATGCCAATGCTATGCCCATAGAAAAAACACAATGTTCTAGTGGTACTTTCTCTTCTACAACATTGAAGAATTCTTCAAATTCTTATGCGCCTTCATAAAGAGGTGCATCCTTAATTGTTGCACCAATCCATGGAACATATCCAATTGAAGTGCAATGTCAAGAAAAAATCTCATGGTTGCATTCCTACCAATCTTGACAAGTTTCCTAACGATATAAATCAAAGGAGTGTATTCCCTAGAAAATGACAGTGCCATCAACAATTGGATCAATATAGCCCTTCTACATCCCATGGTCAAATTATATAACATGTCAACAACATCACCACCCATGGCATCATCTATCAGTTTTGTGTACATAGATCCTTTATATGGGTTAATCTAATGAACTACCCACACACCTTCTTCTTCCAATGACATCATCCCTTTATTCAGATCAATGATTTCTACATTGTCATTTTTCCATTCAATTTCTTGTAGTGTGGGGTAGGGATCCTTCTCTTCAACAATTTCAATTACTTCAAAATTTGCAACCATTTCAATTCTTTCAAAATTAAATTCAACACCCTCTAGTGAGCCAATCGGGTAGATCTAGTACCAATATTCTAGCCATAGTTGTATGGTGAAAAATACTAGGTCTTAGGCCTCCCCATCAATTATCATGATATTTTTAGAAGAATATTTAATAAGACCTAAAGTCTAACATTGCATCCCAAATTTCATACCTTGTAATCTCAACATTCATTCTAAAATCTTTTCCTGGTCTCATTCTATTCATGTTTCCAACACTCCTTGCATTTTGCTAATGCAATAGAATCTCAATCGTATCCTCTTGATCTAGTTTTGTAATCATTTGTGAAAAACTATTCCACAACCTACAAATAATCTTATCATCATCATGTACTCTAATAAGATGTCTGAATAGGTTGTAGATAACTTCAAGTGATTATTCCTTCTCTTGAACTTGTGGTAACTCGTTTTTTCACCTATGGGGCCAAATACTATCTATTAGGTTCTCATGTGATGTGCTTGCATTTTTCTTTACTACATCCACTACATCTCTCAACACCTCTAAAGCATTTTTGTTGTATTCATTTTACTTAACTGCATCAAACCCAACTACAATAAGGTAACTTAACTTTTATGTATGGCTACTACTATAATTATTCAAGCTTCTAAGTGTATGAACCAGCTAAGAATTTAAAATAGGATTTAACTCTATTGGTTGCCAATAGGTGGGGACCATTGGTTGAACTAGTCTACCTCCATTGTCTTTTGGTTGTACTATCATTGCTTGAAGTTATTCTCCC
Organism: Picea abies; assembly: GCA_900067695.1. Taxonomy (NCBI): domain Eukaryota; kingdom Viridiplantae; phylum Streptophyta; class Pinopsida; order Pinales; family Pinaceae; genus Picea; species Picea abies. The sequence goes on from CBVK0104093106.1 coordinate 5,482, forward strand.
ATCTCAAATAGGTGATATACATCTTTGACTGCATCGTCATCTTGCAACTCTCAATTTGTATTTCCTTATATTCTCTAATCATAATTATCTTCCAATATCACTCTTTGATTTGTTGTTCTTAACTCATCTCTTTGAACTCTTATTTTCACCTTTTACACGTCATGTCTCATATTCTCATTCAACCCTCGAGGTGTCTCTAAGTTCGTCAATCCCTTTCATCAGGATTACTTTTGTGAACAAATGTGATTATATAATCCATCAACCAACTTCATCTCCATGTTTCCTCATCTCTACTAACTCACATAGCGTATCCTCATTGCCTCATATTTCACTAATCTCTTTCATACCATGGGGTCTCTCTCCTAATATCCTCCATCTTCTCTAACCACCACTAATGGGTCATGTAATCTCTTCTTAAGGCTCTCTCATATCTTCCATTATATTGCATGTCCTCCATAGTACCTTCAACCTTCAACCATATCTTTGTTTCCAAAACCATCTAAACCCATCCCTAGGCATGGGTGTTTATGCTACCATTGTGGGTGGGAAAAGGGGATATATCCTTCCTCAACCATGAACATCTCCAACCAAATTGGAATCTTCTTAATCAACATTCCATGAAGCCCTTTCTAAAACTATTACGTGACCCTCTAAAATGACTAGTCAAGTTCAACTATGAACTCCATAATATACCCATGAAATATAGTTCTTCTCTAGAAATCTATGGGTCATGTTAATTTGTGTTCCACCCTCTGTAGAGAGATTAGATTCTCAATATTCCAATTAACCTTCCTCTTTTGCTTCCATACAAGTCACAGATTCTTCTCTACTTTATGCATCCACTCATACATATCCACTGGAAGAAAAACACAAAATACCTCATATATGTCATGGTTATCATGGAGTATTTTTTTCTTGGTTAATTTGCAGGTGGATATGCAAACAAATATATTTTCCTAATCCATCAATATTCCACATACTCCTTTGCCACTATATCCATCATACTACTTAAATGCCACACTCATGATGATAGAGTCCCATCAATGGAACCATTTGTTGGCTCAATTTAAGACCAAGGTCCACAAAGGGTGTCCAACAAAGGTGTCATTGTAGTTTGCACTAGCAATTTAGATCCCTTGAGACAAGAGAGGCCTCACCTAAATTTCTTATCAAGACATATGGAGTGTGTAGGGATCAAGTAGTACACCAAACGTAACAACAACATGCTCAACCGACTTATTAACCCTCTTAACTAATTGTTCATTTCACAATTAAAGAACACTCATTTATTCATATAAAAGGAACAACATCTAACCTACACGCATTAAACGATATAGAACTTATGCAACATAACTAAAGTAAGCAAAATCATTCAGGTAAATAGAATACACCAGAAAATTAAAGTGGAGGGTTGATTAATAACAATATACATAACCATTTAGCAATTAACAACTTATAATATTTATCTACCATCTCTATCTAATAATCAAAATAGGTCACAACCTTTACATTTATATTGTTTGTTTGTAAGTGAGTAGACTTATTAAAACCCTAGATAGTTAGGCCACTACTTGTGCCATTAATGTAAACTCCTAAGTGACTCCTCAAAACCTAGATCACAAGTGATTATCATCATTTACTATATCCAGTGATCCTTCAAAATGTGTAGCCAAGTCTTCAATAATTCATCTGACTATTACATTGGCACCACTGTATCCTATCTTTTTACTAAGGTCTCAATGACAACAATGGTTATGCAGCTAGCCACCATCATCAATTTCTTCTAGGATTTCTCAAATACATGCAATCTATGACATTGTGTCATTTCCACCTAGCCTTAATACAACCAATCTAATAAGTACATATTAGGATTGAGATTTGAAATTAGACCATCATTACTAAAAAAAAACCATCTCACAACAAACCTCCCAAAATAACTAATATTACAAATATTTTTCTTTTAATTATTTTCCATTTATATGAAGTTTTTTATGTATTTGAAATGATGAATAAAGTGATATGAAAATTTAAATCCTAATAAATAAAATAGTATTTTTTTTATTTTTTTTTTATTAAACAATATGTAGATAGATTAGATCAATGCTAAATGGAAACCAGGGTGAGAAGCTCTAAAGGATTGTGATCTTTTGGGGTTGTTGTAGAGATATTGCCTCTACTCTTCTCCATTGGAGAAAACTTGACATTGAAAACAGTCCAATAATTTCAATAGTGAAAATGGTTACAAAGTGAATCAATCATGAACTTTCAATTCAGTTCAGAAATCGGGCAGTTCAGAAATCTCAAAGCAGAGCGAACATTTCAAAATTATTGAAACCAACTCTCAGATTTGCTTTGAACTTTACTAAATGACAAATCTGACAAATAAAGGATTCCACTTTGACAGTCCCTGTTTTGTCATATTAAAAAACTCCAAACATGGGTCATGTCAATTGTCAACTCACCCACCTGCCTGGGTTCTCTTTGATTACCGATCATTCTACAGCTTAGCATCATAAATCTCACCTAAACATAACCAGAGGATGAAAAGAACTGACCAAATATTTGGAAGTTTTTAGCCCACTAGATTCACCGCTGACTGAACAAGGAATAGATCTCAATTCCTTTAATTCTGTTTTGGAAAACCATTTCCTCGAGCATTCTTCCACAGATTCATTAGACCAGGAAGCAGAAGAACAAATTTCGAAGGTCGCCGAGCCTCGCTGACACTCATTTCAGCGTGTTTGTTCACGTCAAGTCATTTTGCATTGAACCCCGAAATATCACAGTACATGTTTATTTTAATATTAACGTCCAGCAACTCACCCTGGGTTAAGTTGGATTGGGTTAGGTTTCACAACTGTTTTACTTTCACAGGCGAGCGCCGTTTGGAATTTGACGGGCAAAATGTCAGTGTCAAATATGGTTAATTTTTTTATCTAACCGTCTAACCTAATGTGCAACCAAATCGGTGGAACGTATGTACGCTGATTAATACTTTTTGTAAAAAGTCATTAATTTTGGCATGTAGATGGGTTTCGAATCTCAAGTTTATCTACATGTAACCTCAAGTGTCGTGGAAGCATAGGATGGTTGAGTCTTCCTAGAGGAGTCGAGCACTATAGTAAGATGAGGATTAGGCTCTCTAGAGGGAAATCCAATTGCATATGTAATATGTAATTGGCACAAAATAAATTAAATCTTCAATAGGAATTATATAACTCCTGTCAACTTCCTTTGTAGTAGATTATTGAACACTTTTAGGGTTGTCAATATGAATCTCTCCTTGGGTTGAGAGTTATGAGGAATTATATAACTCCTTTCAACTTCTTTTGTAGTAGATTATTGAACACTTTTAGGGTTGTCAATATGAATCTCTCCTTGGGTTGAGAGTTATGAGGAATTATATAACTCCTGTCAAGTTCCTTTGTAGTAGATTATTGAACACTTTTAGGGTTGTCAATATGATTCTCTCCTTGGGTTAAGAGTGGGTTGAGAGTTGTGAGTGTTAGGAGGTAAGGATAAATAACATTAGAAATTAGTTTGTGATTAATTGCACGTAGAAGAAGAGTGGGTTGAGAGTTGTGAGTGTTAGGAGGTAAGGATAAATAACATTAGAAATTAGTTTGTGATTAATTGCACGTAGAAGAAGGTCTAGATTGTTGATTCTTTTGTTAGAAATTATGATCCAAAAATAGTTAACTTAGGATTTTTGTGAATAAATGTTTTAGTAAATAAAACATTAATGTAAAATGATACTTACACACTTATGTGGTTTATGTGAGGTGTTCAAGTTAGTTTTAGATAACGACATTTTTAAGTATTGATTTTGGGATATTTAAACCCATTTTCTATTTTAAGTGAGGTGGATTTTTGGCCCTTAGCCCTCACGTTTTATTGTTGTAATATTTTTCCTTCACTAATAAAAGTTATGTGTCTAAGGACACTTTGTCATCCTCATCATCGGATCTCGGTTTTGATCTCGTCGTGTCTGTTCACAACATATCCAGGTTGTTGCAACACCTTATTTATCACAACCCCACCAATATCGTTCATGAGACTAACACTATAACATACACGATAATAACATGGAAGCCCATGTCAACTAGAATGGGCATGGCAAGGATGTGAGGCCTTTGGTGGAGAAGTCGAAGAAGGCAGAGAGTGTTGAGAAGATTGTGAGATACAAAGAATGCCAGAAGAATCATGTGGCCAACATTGGGACTCTCGAGTTTGTATCTACAACTCCATTTTGGATTCACCGCGAGTGTGCGACCAATAATCAAATGAGGCACTGGGTGTGGTCCATGGACAGAGGTAGGGAGAAGCAAAGATGACATGGGGCACATAATCTGGAGGAGCCTCGACAATGTCAAGTGGAAGATATTTCCACAGAGAAAAAATTTCAACCACAGTGCTTACGCTCAGAACATCGAATTGTCTTCAACGACATCGTCACAAGGTATGGCATCGCCAAGATTTGGTTTTGTTTTGTTTGTGCTTTCAATGGAAGTTACACTTTAAGGATTTTTGAGTTGTGATGAAATGGAAATCAAGTTGTGGCCAGGTGTAGGCCCATCAACAGGCTAATAATTCCCCAATTCAATTCTATATAGTTATAGTTTTTGGACTTGAGATTTTTTCCATTTCTTCTACTCAATGATAGATCCAGGGATCAAAGATCCACCCTCCTCTCTTTACTCAAAACAAATATCCCAATATGTATAAATTGCTTTTCTTTCCTCAATCTAATTAAAATATCCCAAATGAAGAGAATGTATCTATATCCCAAATGAGGTTATTAAGACAAAGGACCAGTAAGATTATGGAGCCAAAGGGTAAATGATTTTATGAAGCCTAGTAAGTTTTGTGCAAACTTCACCCATAAACAAAAGAATAACAATGCTTCACAAAAAGAAATGTTCCCATAAACAAGATAATAACACTACTTTTATATAACACTCAAAATTTGAAAATGCTCTAAACTTTTTCAATTAATGGTATGTTGTTTTTCCAATAACACTGCTTGAAGTGAATATGATTTCCGGAATCCTCAACAAGAATCCTCGACAACATGGATTGTTAAGTCATTTTCTTTGCCCCATAGTGTAATATAAAACCCCACAACGATGATAATTGCTTCCACAACATTACAAGTGTTTAACAAAGTTTAACATCAATATGAGAATTAGATATCATTTTGAAATGTACTTACCATTAGATTTTTTCAAAATCATATGACACACGTATATTGTAAAACAAACTTTAAGCCATAAACATACTTTTCATGAAAAAATCGTATGGATTGTTATAAATTATGAAAAATATTGATGACATCCCATGAAATTTCCAGTGATAGTTTTAAGAATCTTCATCATGAATTTATTTAAATTTTTTATAAAAAAAATAAATAAAGATGAAAGTACAGTAAGATTTTATTTTATTGATTTATGTTTTAAATAAATTTTAAATTTGTACAGATATATATAATCAACATATTTTTCATTATAATTTATTTTATTTATTAATAATTAAAAACATAATAAAAAAATATTTATTAAATAAAAAATATAAATATAAATTAATAATTAAATTAATTTTCAATATATAAATTATATTAAAAAATATAAATATAAATTAACAATCAAATTAATTTTCAATATATAAGTTATATTCATTCATACTGAAATTCTTCCACAATTTGAGGTTTTTGTCTTTTGGTGTAGTTAAGGTTTACTTATATTATAGTAACTTAAAACATTTCGTGATGGTTTTATGAACAGTTAAAGTTTACCTATATTATAGTGATGGTTTTATGAACATCAAAAAGTACATAAGGTTTACATATATTACAAAAACTTAAAAGTACATAAGGTTTTTTACTTATATTATAGTAACTTAAAACATTGTGTAACATATTTATGAACATCGAAAGTATATAAATATAACATTGTGTTTGGGTGTAATTGAATGGTAATTTTTTAATCAAAGTTTCATTATTATTGAAGAGTTAATTTTTTGTTAAAAATTAACAAAATTTTATACAAAATATTTTTCTATAGAGAATATAGACACTCATTTAACAAATAAAAAAGAATACAAATTGTTAATTGGATTTAGTTTGATTGGTTTGTGCTAAGGGGTATTTTTCTGATCCAAATTCAATTCTCAAAAATGACATGTTTTCTCTTAAATAAGAACGCTACCGGAACATCATCCTCAAAATGAATACAAATTACTTATGAGTTGTTACTTCAAAAAAAAAAGGAAAAAAATACAAATTCCAACCCTGCAAGCTAAATATATCTTAATATGTGAGCAAAACTAATGCCATTCTGCAGAGTGTTGAAAATTTTTCATCAAACAATAGGGACTTGTTGTAGTGAAGGGCAGGGCAGGGCAGTGAGACGAGTTGATTGGTATGTTTCCAATCTCTGTACTTTCCATAAAGGATAATACTCTCTTATTGACGTTTCTTATCTTGTTTTCCAACTGAATATCCGGGTTGAATGACGATATCATCCAATGTTTGATATTTTCTTTCATTGGTTTTATATCTCACCCAAAACAGACAACCACATATATTTTTCGCTGCTGGTTTTTTTGAAGTGCAGTAGTATATCGCCCACCATGCATGATTCAGGTAGGTTATCGAGATGGCAGACACACTCCATGTTCGAAATGTTTCGTCCAACTAAGCTAGCTTGGCATGCTGCCATTGATGCAGGGGATCATCAGTGATGATGTGGACCGCATGGATATGGTCAACTATCATTAGTTAAAGAAAATGCCAAGCCAGGGATATGCTCAACTATGAGCAGTAACTCTCTGAGAGATTCAAAACCTATAAATGATCATTCAAATCCATTTGATCTTAGTATAAATGTTTTAAGTTTTGTTTTTTTCCTTGGTAACTTTTTTATTTAATTTTATTCGAAATCTGGTAAATCGAACTAGAAAATGTTGGATTTGTATATTTGAGTGGATAAATTTGTATAATCCAAGTGCCACATGGTTTTTTAAATCCATTTGAAAAACACCATTCATTTGTAAGCAACTTACAGGAGTTTGGGATGGTTGCAGGAGTTTGGGATGGTTTTAGAGTGTTAAGGTCCTAACCCGAACATAGGTAGATCAATGTATTCGGATGTAATAA
>CBVK0104095145.1:0-12886 GCA_900067695.1 Picea abies
AGAACACATCCCTCACATAATCCCTTAGAGAAATGGATGTTTGGTAGACCATCAACCAATATTTTCTTGTTGAGTTGTTTCATATATCTGAAATTCAAATTACCAAACCTTTCGTGCCATATCCTACTACTTTCATCAACATGGGTAAGTAGTACAGCATAGTCCGGTTCAATAAATTCAGAAAATGTATACAATATAGATTGATAATTTACCTCATCGGTAGCAACCCTGGAGTTGGTTTACATGTCATAGATGTCCACTGCATTTGGTGTGAATATGACTTTATTTCCGGTGCTAGAATTTTTCATCTAATACACGGGTAGAAGGTTGACGAAGATTTTGGGAACATGCAACACATTATCGAAGCTTCAGTTGGTGAGTTCAATCCTTCCTTTTCCAGTGAATTCGACTGAAGAGTTGTCCCCCATCAGAATAGGAGGACCTTTACATGCATCCAATGAAGAATAGACTACTTTTGTGGCAGCCATGTGATGTGATGCTCCTGAATCTAGGATCCAAGCATCAGGAGAGGATTTGATCGCAATCAAGGAATGGGTAGAATTTCCTTTCTTGGGATTCTGATCTTATGGATTTTTCTTCTTAGCACCCTCAGGGATGTGATATCCAAGGTTGTTTTGATGAAGTGTTTGGGTTATTTAATTCTTTTTTTTTTTGCATTCATGCAGATTTTGGATGGAATCATTTGTCACAGTATGTGCATTTCTCCCCTTTTCATCCCTTTTCCCCTTTGGATCTGGAGGCATCAGTGAAGGGTTTTGAGTACCCTTCCTTCTTAGGATTTGCATGAGATTTCCTTTTTCCTTTATCTTTTTATTTCTGATATTGATGGCTGCCTAAAGAGAAGGCATCTTTCAGGTGGATACAGAGGTGAATCTAACTGAATGGAATGTGGACATGAACAAAGAGAATTCAGGACCAATTTTGGAGAGAATAGTGAGAACCATTTGTTTCTCCTTAGATGTTTCAACCCCTCAAACTTTGAGTTGCGACAGTAAATCCTTGAATTTTGTAAAGAAATCTTGGATATTTTCAAATATTTTTGGATCCGATGTGAGAAATTCCAACTCCATCATGTGTCCCCTCATCTCATCATGTTTTCCAAATATCCCTTCCAAGGTGTTCCAAGCTTCATTGGGACTCTTACAAGAAAATATGTAAAAAAGGAGATCGAGAGAAATAAGACTGCAATTCTATTTAAGTACTTGTATTTTTCTATGGATGATGTTGGTTATCTATGTCTATATTCAAGGTTAACCTGTACAATCCTCTAGTTTAGAGATGTATGACCATTTTCTCCTTCCATGCAAAGTAATTGTAAGGTGTAAGATGAATTATTTTTGGAAATCCATCTTTTCGTTGTCTTCAATATTTTGTACCGGAAAAAATTTTTAGTGTAGATTTTTCTTAGCAGTCTATTAGCTTTGATACCATGTAAATGTGTTGAACATGCACATAATAGATCTAGCTATAAAATACTACACACATTTGTAGAGGGAAATTAAGAAAGAATAAGCAAGAGAGAAAGAACGGAAGAATTCTCATTAACCGTTAATGAATAATGAATAATTTACACATGATATACTTTATATAACTCAATCAATGTGAACTAGAGGAGAAAAAATACGCCATAGTGGTGGTATAGAGTGATTTTCCACCTATTCTAGTCTCTCAGGCAGTTACGGGAGTGAACTTCCACCTAGCGGAGTTAACTAGTCAACCAATCTTCAGTTAACTGAATGAAACAAAGTGTAGGAGGAGTAGATCAAGGAATCAAGGGTAGTGTGCTAGTCTAGTGATGAAACCAAGGCAAGTGCACATTATCATGGTGATGATCCCAATGTTTCATGGTGACAAAACCAATGAAACATCTAGACTCAACTCAACTAGTCAACATGGTGACAAAACCAATGCAACATCTAGACTCAACTCAACTAGTCAAACTGAAGTGTCAACTTAAGAGAATATTCTCTAGGTGGAATATTCTCCCCTAAAATATAGGAGACTGGATAATGAATAATGACTAATAAACAAGGAAAAACCTTAGGAAAAATAAATCCTAGGTGTGTGTGAAGTAACTCCAACAAGATGGACCTGAACTACTACGCGTTTTCCTGAGAAAATGCTTACCAACACTTCTTTCTTCTCTTCTTTTCCCATCATGAGACTTGCAACTTATTGACCTACTAGTCTATGTCTCCTTATCCATTTTCTTTTCTATTTTATCTAGGCTTTGCATAAATTTGACATTGAAGTCATCTTGTTGCACCTTGGCTCTCATAATCCTTTCCTTATAAACCTTATAGATTTTGACATCTTTCTGCAATACTTTTAAAACTTCTACCAAATTCATGCGCCCCCCTTGGATTTTGTACCATCAACACCCAACCTGACATACAAATCCCTAAATTCATAATCAGTACTATAATTCCTCTATGCATCTTCCATGTTTTTAACCTTTTGTACTGAAGCTATCCTTCTCTAATCGCTGATAATTCTGCAAAATGTGCTTGAAATTAAAATTTGTTACATGATTTCATGCAACAACTACATGAAAACTTTGCACCATTTTGTCAAAATACTTTCCTCGAATTTCTTGGATGAATTTAACATCCAAACACAAGTGCACACACTCATGCATCACTATATTTATGCTCATTACAACTCTATACTGTGCACTATTGGCTCCCATGTAAATGAAACTATGCACCGCGTGACACACCATTCTTAGCACACACACCTATTCATGCTAAAATCTGGCCCATACAAATCCAGTGTTGAATCAATATCTCTCAAGTGTTGAACCAATAAATATGATACCAGAATGTAACATCCTTAGCCACCCAAGGATGGCCATGTCACACAACCTCAACTTCAGGAGCACTCAGTCAACCAAACTATAACATTCCCAGCATATAACTGATCAACATTACTCTAGAAGTATACTGCGCTAGATCTACTTTAACATAATCCACTCAGTATCTCTTGTAGTAACACACTCAACCCAAATTATGTCGCATCTTACAACTTATAACAATGGAAGAAACTTTCTTCTTACAACCTAATCTTAGCATCGAAATTAACTCAAAACAGTGTGCACCAATAGCGCGCACCATCATACTGTTCACAAATCACAACCCCATGCGCAACCATCGAGCGTCATGTGCCAACTCAGATTTCATTCTGTGAAGAATCTATTTTCTTTGTCCGCACACTCAAATTTCCATCCCCTTTGTGCACACATGATACCATCCTATAAACTCAATCACTCAATCCTCCTCTTAATGGCTTATAATCAAAATATCTAGGTTAACATAATAGGAAAAACTAGTCATTATGGTTATATCTAGGTATAGCTACAATTGCAGGCTATATGTATTGTACTTACAAGTGAAAGCATCATTAAAAAAAATAACATTGAATACTTATATTCAACGTCATACGAGAATTAACTCATGTCAAACATAGATAACAAGAACACAATAAACAAGACAAGCACATAAAGAACACTTATCTTTAATGAAAATCATCAACTGCGGCCTTGACTCAGATGTTCCTCCCATCCATAGATGTTGTTTCTCTTACAAGTTCAGCAATAGCTCACCCCCAAGCTAGGGCTCAACTCCACTAGGGAAAAAAGGGTCCTAGAGACAAGATATTGTATGAAACTTAACTAGAATTGTCCAATCCTAGGTGCCCGCTACTACAACTAGCCCATAATCCCTCATTCCCCACACACCTGTCACACCCAAGTGTGCCCCTTTTCTACTCACCAGTCCCTCGGCTTCCCCACTTCCCTTCCCATGGTTACCAGCAATAGGATGAACATGAAGTCTTTGAGCCTTGTGACTAATGCCCAATGCACCAGGAAACAATTCCCAAAAAAACTCGCCTGGATCATTTTCTCACGGATCTGGAAACCACTCCATAACAACTAGTCTCTCACCCAGAAAGATTGCTCATAGTTTTCCAACCCATCTTTTCTACAATGAAACTCTAGATACATTCCCACAATTCCCTACAAGCTTCTCCGACAGATAAGGTAATAATCATATTTTCCATACATTCTGACCCCCTTTCTTCTCACCAAAGCTTGCAACATCCACAAAATCAAAAATCCCCCCCTAAATACATTAAGGCCAACAATATATTTTGCATGCCTTCCACTTGACACTTGTCACCTTTTAGAAGTAGCTTTAAGCCACTTAGTGACCAGTTCCATACCCTGAGGAAGTTAGGATAATAATAATAATAATATATCTGACATCACATTTTTCCTGGAAGTATTATAAAATATTTCCTAAGACTTATGACTCACCACGTTTTTTTTCTTGTGTGTGTGGAGTAGGTCCCCCCCATCTATTTTCGTCCGAGTCAGTCAGTGTGCAACAATGAAATATTATATTAATATTCAATATTATATTTACATGGATAGGCGCATTGGCCTATCTGCATCTAGGCTCACTAGCCTCTTTAGCCTCCATACATATCCATTCATTCTTGCACACTAACCCAAGTGTGTGCGACATAGTGCAATGTGTGTACCTATCCAGGTGCGTGCAACACCTAATGTGTGCACCCTGTCTTTGTTAACACTTCTCCGTACACAATTCTGATGTGCAAAACACCAAAACCAGGTGTCCTTGGCTCACCAGCCTAAATGTTCATTACATTTACACTTGTACCAATCGTCTCACTAGCCTATATGTATAATTACAAAGGGTTTCGAATCAGGGACACTACATATAAATTGGATTACATGCATGGAATATATTGTTTATTATATTGGCAAGTCTTCTTTTAATCACATGCTTGATATCATTCTTGTTGTTTTGCAGGAGTAGGTTTGTAGGGTCACTGTGTTCACATGGTTGCTTCAGCCTTGAGAGGCCTATGGAGAAATATATTGATCATTTTCTACTACCTTGACCTTGATTCTTCCTAGGATTCTCCTTGTTGGAAAGCAAATTACCTTCGCTTGCAGTTTTCTCGAGGTTTGAAGGCCCCAAGGCTGTCGGGCCCACCTTTCCCACAAGCCTGTCCTTGAACCTATTTAGATTTTTTTACACCAGGTCCTCTCTTGTTCTTACCTCTCACCAAAACACATGCCACAAGTTTATTTAGCCTCTTGATTATGAGTCCTTATCAAGTTGTCGCTTGATGCATGATAAATATATATTGCAATTGTATTGCTCGTAGTGGCCTGGTGTAGAGACCTTTTCCTGGACCTAGTCATCTTCTCACTCCTTGCAATCTGAGTATGTATGCCCTTCGACATACACATATTGAATGGACTAACATGTGATGCATGCTTGGTCGGAGTCGATGTCCTATTTCCATTTGTCGCTACTTGTGACGTTAAAACATCTCATGAAGTGTTGTCCCTCTCTCTCATCACTCCTCCTCATCGCAGTTGGATCTCCACATCCTCGACACACTACCATCGCACTCTGAAGAGCCCTTCGGAGTGAGCTCTTCGGAGCCCATCCAACTCTCCTTCACTCGACACTCCGACGAGAGTAGTATCGAAATTATATTGATTTCTTTTTTGAAAAAAGAAGGGAATGTGGATTAATTTAACATTTTTTAAGGAAAATGTGAATTCATGGGACCACATTGTTTTAATATTTTCTTTTTGAAAACGACCGTGAATGTGGAATATTTTAAATTTAGTTTTTGGGGAAATGTGCACTCAAGAACATGCCTTATTTTAATATTTTTTTTGAGATGGGAAGTCATTGGAACATGTGCATAGTATATTCATTGTGTTTGGAGTCCGATCGTGATGAGCTACCACCAGACTCTAATAGTCTTTCGAACTGGGGCAACTCACGTACATATATCCACTTTGAATACCATGACTCCGAAAATATTTTAGGCATGCATTTCTCTGTAGAGGTTTGGACTTTATGTTTTGGGGGGAACTTTATTTTATTTCTTTTGTATATATTATTTTTTATTTTCTTTTATTTATTATTTATTTATTTTATTTTTAATTTTCATATATTTAGAGTTTTTGGTAGATTAAATGAATAACAAACTTGAATGGGCCTAATGGTTAAAAACGTGTGTTTCTTCCTTGGAGGTCACATGTTCAAATCTAGTGGGGGGTAGGGTAATTATTATTTTATTAGTTTTAACCTATGTAATTTTTATTTTTCGTTAATGGGGGGTAATTAGTTTTTTTGTAACTTATTTTGCTAAAATTCGTAAATAAATGTAAATATATTTATATTTTCATTTTAAATTATTTTCTTAATGTTAAAAAATAAAAAAGGAAAAATTAGAGAAATTATGGTACAAGTCATGGGTCACATGCCCCCTGGGTTCTGAATCAAAATATCCATAGGGGTTAAGATATCTAATAACTAAGTGTTTATCTCTTATGCAGGTGGGATTTTTCTTTTTGCAAGTTTAAAACTCAATGGTCTAGATTAACCCACAAGCTTGATCAATGGTTGTTGAGTAACGATTTTTAAACAACCATAACTTTTGCTAGATGTGTCAAAATGAGGCCCGCAATATCTCATTAGAAAGGTATTAGGTAGAGGAATGCAGTGGTATAGGTGTCCAAGACAAACAGTGATATAATACTTCAAAAAATGAAGAAAATAATAGACCATGAATTCTGAGGCAAAAATGGTCATGCCAACTTCCAACAGTCATATATGGGGCTACAGGTGACAAAATCAGACCCATGATGGCTCGATTTAAATTAGAGAAGGAGAAGAATAGGATGGAACAATAATATTTGGTAGATACCAAGCATAAATGGTTCAAAAAGGAAAAACACAGATGAAACCTGAATCTGATTGAAGAACCAGCTATGCAGACTTCAAGAAGCCATATCTCAAGCTACGAGCAACAAAATTGAGCCAATAATAGCTAAATGGAAATCTGAGACAGAGGATAAGAATATAGAAATATCTTAATCAACATACAAAATCTTGAAACACCTAGAAACCTTCAAGGAACAAAATATAAATCCAATGGACATAGTCAATGATTATTTTTTAACGAATATCATTTGTAAACTACCAGAGGGAGAAAATGATCACTCATGAGTCTATTCAACTTCTCTTTGTAATGCTCACATGTTAATTTTTGAAATTTGAAAAAATAAACATAAGGAAAAGGAAACGAAGAGTCATGATAATTGAGGAGTCTATCTCTTGTCTCATAAAAGAAAACTCATAGGATAGAGCAGGGACTTTTCCCTTTGTAACAAAATATGTTTCTATTATTTCTAAGTAATAAAGAGCAGGAGGCATTTCAGAAATCTATGATGTTGATGGATGTATTGGAGATTATTCTTGATGCATTTATCTTCTAGTTGAGTAGATAGGATTATATTTTATGAACTATTTCTACACTCTGTTTTGTTGGCTTATGTTGTCACATGTTTCCTTGTGGGTAAAAAAATGATGTTATGGATGTATGGTACAACTATTTGTCTATGGATCTATAGCATTGTTGTTTTCATTTATCATTAGAATACTTGAACTATTTATGGTTCTGATGGTGTTATCTTTCGTTGTACTCATTATTTTAGTTTTGCTCTTGGGATAGGTTAGAATTAGTTAGATTAGATTAGTTTCCTTACAATTAGATTAGCCTTAGGATTAATTAGAACTCTTTGCGGGGCATTTTGATGTCTTTCCCCTTTTTATTCTTTTAATCTTGAGTGGCAACGAGGCCCATATACTCATGGGAAATGCTACACCAAATGAGAGTAGATCTAATTGGGACCTGCCATTGAACGTTCTCCCTTATCTTCTTGATAGACCATTCAGACCTGTCAACACTAGGATATGTTATTTTCATTGAGTTGGAGTCCTTCCGTAGAGTGTGATTTCACAACGATATTAATATTTATTTGTGCTACTCCCAACATCTAACCTAGGTCAGAGTGAGTCCCAAGAATTGTATTCCATATAACTCAAATACCTTCTCAAATAACATCATTAGCTCTATAAAAATCCATTTACATAATAAACAAGGTAATTCCATGATCATGATAATCAAGACAAATCAAGGTAATTCCATGAGTATAATAATCAAGAAAAATCAATATGCATGATAAATAAAGAAAACAATTTACCTCTCTTAAGCATATAAGACAACAAAATACCATATAGTGAACTATAATCATCACATGTCTATCATTATCCATGTAATAAAGGAGTGATAATAAGTCATCATCACATGTCTATCATTATCCATGTAATAAAGGAGTGATAATAAGTCGAAGTAACAACATGCAACCAACGTAACATAGAAAAATTTATGTATCAACATAAAAATAACTCAAAATGTGTGTTAATGATAAAATGTTATAATGTGATAGCAAAGTTATCAAAATAGACTAAACACACACACAAAAAAAAGTGTATGTAGCTCCCCCCACAAGAAAATCTACATCCTCAGCGCCAAATTATCTACAAATAAATAGGGGTAAATTCCCCTCATATCGGAATGTAACTTCCATTATCCAATTTTAAATATTGTTGCATCTACCTTTGACCCAATAAATAACTACGATCCACAAGTGTCGTTGCTTAGTTGTGAAAATCATTAGGGGCTATGCGTGGAATTCCTATGTGTCCTCTAATTCTATAACATCAAATTTAATACGTGGTTTGTATCATGTACATATTTCTTAAGAAATAATACATTAAATATATTGTGAATGTCTAGGTGTGGAGGTAAAGCCAATATTTAAGATACTACACTCATGTGTGCTTAAATCTAAAAAAAGATATAATAGCTTGGTGTCAATTTTCTTCATTTATCCAAATGCAATGAACTCACCTTTGTCTTTACAGAAAGAAATACTTTTTACAAACCTGTAAATTTTGTTTTTTCGTTTTTCTTATCGACATGGCTTTTATATCTATGGTGTGTAGCATTCATTCTTTTCTACACTTGTTTTACTAATTTTCCATCTCTTCTAAGTTTCCACTTCCTTGAGTCATCCTCACTTCTAAATTGTCCCAATTGACATGTGAGTTGAACTTTTTTTCCATATAAAGGTTCAAACAAAACCTTCTTCAATGAATGTTGATAACCATCGTTGTAGGCAAATTCTACCAGTGGAAGATAATTTTCCCAACTTTCAGGTTGATTCATTACACACATATAGAGCATATCTTTCAAAATTCAATTTAGTCTTTCCATCTACCCATAAAACTCTAGATGATAATCTATAGTAAAACTCAATTGAATGCACAACTATTGAAATAAACTCTTCCAAAATTTCAGAGTGGATTTTTTTAATCTTGATTTGATACTATGACTTTTGGTACACTATGCAATCTTACCAATTTTTGAGTAAAAATATGGGATATATCACAGACACCATGAGTATTTTTTACTGGAATAAAGTGTGCCACTTGGTCAATCAATCAACTACTACAAAAATAGAGTCATTGGCATTGGAATTCCTCAACAAACCTATAATAAAATCTATTGTGATTTCCTACCATTTCCAGTCAGGTATACTCAAGGGATTCAATTTTCCTATTGAATGCCAGTGTTATATTTTTATCTTTTGACATTCTAGACACATTCCTACATAGGACATTGTATATGCTTTAACCTCAACCAATAATATATTTGCTCCATACTCAAATATGTTATTTGATAACTTGGATGTCCAAAATATGGAGCATTGTGAACTTAATGAAATACTAATCTTTGTAAACTTGTTTGATCGAACATATAAACTTAATTCCTCCATAGAAAGATCTCATCTTCTGCTAGGAAATAATTTTTGTACCTTTTGATTTCCTTT
Source organism: Picea abies (assembly GCA_900067695.1). Lineage (NCBI taxonomy): Eukaryota > Viridiplantae > Streptophyta > Pinopsida > Pinales > Pinaceae > Picea > Picea abies. Next base: position 9,812 of record CBVK0104095145.1, read on the forward strand.
TCACTCCAATTTTTCTGTTCTGATGCTACACTCAAGCAATGAATGAAGTATATTGACATCATTAATTTTCATGACCTTTTCCTTTAAAAAATCATCAACATCCAAGCATGATATTCCAAATAAGTCTTCACTCACCAGAAAGTTGGACATGGGAATATTTGTCTCATTCTCATTCAAAAAGAGATATAGTTCACAACAACATTCTATATGCATTTCTTCAACAACAATCCCTCAAAAAATTTGTCATTGAGATTTGAAGCAAATGTTTTCTATTTTTAATACCATAATCCAACATTTAAGATTTCAAGTTGCAACATACCACCTCTCACAACAATGCATAGAGAATGTAGCAAGGCCTCCAAGTGGAATGCATATTTCTTTAGCTCACAACACCTATCAATGAAGATCATCTATTACTGAGAAAGGGTTGTCATTTCATTAATTGTCAACAACAACATGATTATGATACTTACACTTAATGTTATAAACTAAATCCATGGTTGAGGGAAGAATCTACCTATCCAACTCCAAGGCAAAGTTCAAACACTCATCATGCCACCTTTTGTAGTTCAACACAATGTTGAGACTACCCGCACTTCAAATGGTCATATTTACAAAGTGATGAAACTCACCTCTTGCTTACAAATGCTTACATATGGAGCTATCTAATGGGGTATTGACTTCCCTCAACCAATAAAAAAAATTAAAAAGAGGAATAAGCTATGTAAAAAATGGAAAATAAGCCACTAACAACAATTTTATTTTTATGAACAATGAGCTAGAAAACACAAAAAAACAAATTGGTATCGCTTTCTTACACCAAAAAATGCAATAAAAAAGTGTCTTAAAGGTCAACCAAGCCAAGTATAATCCAACTGGGTGAAAAAACACATTGTGAGAGCGAACTAAAAGTTTTAGAAGGGTTGTTCATATAACTAGAAACCAAAAAATATTTTTTGTTTTTGGTGGTTTCTTGTAGCTTTTATGAGGTTTCATAATTGTTTAAAGTATAGGAAATGAATATGGGTGCTGCAAGGTTACTTAAAACAACATATTTCACAATTAAAGTGCTTATTCGTGCCTTTGGGTAGAAATTCCAAGTACTAGTGGTAAGTCCTCGTATATATCAAGAATTTTGGTTTTCTGAACTGTCAACTCATATGACCAAGGAGGAAACGATTCACTATAGAAATTGTTTGAAACCCAAAAAAATAGGTTTTTTTTAATTGCAAAATGAAAATTACAACATATTTCACAATTAAAGTGCTTCTCCGTGCCTTTGGGTGGAAATTTCAAGTACTAGTGGTATGTCCATATATATGAAGAATATTGGTTTTGTGAAATTTTTGTCAACTCATATTACCAAGGAGGAAACGATTCACTACATAAATTGTTTGAAAATAAAAGAAAAAAAGTTTTTTAAATTACAAAATGTAAAATATGTAGGTGCAAAAAGTTTACTAATTGTTTTTAGCAAAAGGAGGACTCTTGAAAGGCTTGTCAATAGACTTGAACATTGTTCATTATCAAATTTTATCTATTTATTCATCGAACAAGCAAGAGGAAGAATTCACCATTTTAAAGATCCTCTCGATTAAACACAACTCTATTATATCATGGTACCAAGTTCTCTTAATTGATATTTTAGTAAATAAAAAAAACTTAAAAAAAAGAGAGTGGGAGTCATTGTTCACAATGCCCCAATTGGGGTGGTCAAATCCATGCCCCAAACACTAGCTACCAATTGGCCTTTAAAACCACTTTGAAGGAGAGTACTCACTGTAATGGATAGCTACCAATTGGCCTTTAAAACCACTTTGAAGGAGAGTACTCACTGTAATGGAATAGGCCAAGGCTCCACCTTGATAGAATTTATTGAAATTAAATTGCATAAAAGAAAAATACTCCAAGCCATATATTAGGAAAGGCATCAAACTAGTTTCAAAATTAGGTTATCCACTATTGCAATATTGAAACGTAATTTACAACAAGAAATAAAATAAAAGAGCAATCTACAACAAGAAGAGGAGAAGTGGTCCCACAAAATCCTCCGCTAATTAGTGTTTTTCTTGTAATGTGAGAGTTTGTTTTCACTTCAGAGGTTGTTTATGTGAACTTGAAGCCTCATAACAATGAGATCTCATGGAATCTACATGTATGTAAGTTAATTTCCTAATGGAATTAATAAAATGACCCATGATGTAATGGTGTAGTAGCTCTATGATTTGTTTGTTTACTTTGAATGTTAAAATGAAAGCAACGTTTAGTTACGGTTATCCAATTGAATCTCCATTATGGATTCCTCTATAATTGAGACATGTTTCAGTTTTAATTGATGAAGTGATTTATATTGATTGTTTATTTTGGTTTTGTGTTTGGAGTTAATCTGCTTTATGCCAAATTGTTTCTACATACTTATTGTTCACTCTAATCTTGATCATGCATTTGTATATTTTTTCCTCCATTAATATATAAGGTATCGTATTATTTGGGTCCAACTCAAAAATCTATTGTGATGCATGTTCCCCAACCTCTATATTTGTATGTATTTTACAAGCATCAAGCAAAGACACCCAAACAATAACAGTTGGATTCATTGTCATTTTGTTGATAAAATTTTGAGCTTCATGTAGGTGACCAACACAACCAAGAAGGTTGACCATACAACCATAGTATTCTATTACATTTATATGGTATCATAATCACTCATGCAATGGAAACATTGTCATACCTCATCTACTAAGCATGCATGGAATCATGCTATCAAAACACTAGTAAATGTAACATGGCTAGGGTTCATGCCACAACTTTGCATTTTTTCAAAAATTTGAAGGGTTTCCTCACAAAATTCATGTATAGCATATCTTTCAATTATTTCATTCCTTGAAACCACATCTCTTTGAGGTATCATATCAAATACTTTGGATGCACTCCCTATGCTCCCACATTTGGCATATATGCCTACAAGGGTATTCCCCACAAACAAAATCTATAGAAATGACGCAAAGAGATCAGTCAGGCCGCAACCCTCACGACCGGACCCCCTGCTCTCACCAGGACCTTCTTCTTCAACAG
>CBVK0104095201.1:0-10278 GCA_900067695.1 Picea abies
AATTTACTAAAAACGGAATAAATTTCCAGCAAATTTAAATTTCAAAAATATTTTATTTTTGGGGATGTCACACCATGTCATCCCCTCTTCTCTGTCATTTTGAAACATCATCTGAAAGGTGGTTGTATGGTATTCCACGTGGCTACACGAACTACCATGTGGCATCTTCTCATTGGTCCATAGATTTTCCCATCAAAGTCTAAAAATTAGTGACACGTGGTAGCCTCTGGTTTTGTCACATCACCAAGTTGACGCCATCATGACACGTGTTTCCCTCTGCTTGTTCCACGTAACCTTTAAGGAAAATGATGTCATTTGTACTGATGTTGACGTTAGTAGTACGGATGTTGACTCATCCGTGTTGACTGGGCTAGATTGACCAAAAGTTTGACTGCAAATATCTTTTGATCTGTAACTCCATGTGGCGAGTCATTTACATCATTGGAAATCTTGTGATGCACTCTTCCCGATGATGCCAATTTCATTCAGTTTTGAGGACTTTCATTTTTTCCCTTTCTCTATCTGTTGAGGCCATTATGAGCTTCATGAGTTGCTTATGTGAATTCTAAGTTATCCTTAGTCTCTTCTGGATCCTTTTTGGATCACACAATGCAACGATGGGTTATGTTTGTCACATTGCAACGTCGGGAAATGTTCATGTCATTGCAATGTTGGTCTATGTTTGTTACATTACCACATTGGTCTCCGTACATCACATTGCAACAATGGGTTGTTTTCATCCCATCGCGATGTTTGTAAATGTTTGTCACAATGCAACATCAGGATATGTGTTTCAAATTACAATATGAGGATATGTTCATCATATTGTGACGATAAGGATATGTTCATCACATTGCAACATCTGTTTATGTTCATCAAATTGTGATAACATGGAAATGTTCATCACATTGTGACATCCATATACGTTCATCAGATTGTGACAATAGGGAGTGTTCGTCATATTGTGACATCCATATATATTTTTTAGAGTGTAATGACAGGAAAATGTTCGTCAAATTGAAACGTTGCAATGCTTGGTAGATTGGAACGTTACTATGTTCGACACATTGTGATGTTTGTAAATGTTTGTCACATTGCAATGTGAGGAAATTTTCATCACATTGTGATGACAAAACAATGAGTGACACATTGCAATGTATGTTTGTGTTCATCACAATGTGACGTTACTATCTACATTGTGATGTCATAGCCATATTGGTCACATTGTGACGTCATTTTATGTTCATCACATTGCGATGTTACTATGTTCAACAAATTGAAACATTAATATGTTTGTCATATTGCAATGTTATTAGGTTTGTCAATATGAGACATATTGTGATGATAAGGATATGTTCGTCATATTGTGAAAACAAGGATATGTTCGTCACATTGGGACGTCTATTTATGTTCGTCAAAATGTGATAACAGGGTAATGTTAATGACATTGCAACGTCCATATATTTTCATTAGATTGTGACGATAGGGAAATGTTCATCACATTGCAACATCCATATATGTTCGTCAGATTGTGATGACAAGACAATGTTCATCAAATTGCAACATTGCAATGCTTGGTAGATTTGAATGTTACTATGTTCTACACATTGCGATGTTTGGAAATCTTTGTCACATTGCGACGTCAGGATATGCGTGTCAGATTGCAATCTGAGGAAATGTTCGTCACATTGCAATGACACAACAATGACTGACACATTGCAACAACACAACAATGAGTGACACATTGCAACGTATGTTTATGTTCGTCATAATGCGATGTTACTATCCACATTGTGATAACATGTCTATGTTGTTCACATTGTGACATCAAATTATGTTCATCACATTGCGACCTTACTATGTTCGACAGATTGCAATGTTATTGTGTTCTTCAGATTGAAATGTTATTATGTTTGTCACTATGAGACATTACTACGTTTGACACATTGCAAGATTACTAAGTTCATCACATTGTAACATCTGGTTTTGTTTTTCATATTGCAATGTCGAGGTATGTTCGTCGCATCACAAGGTTTTTTGTTTGTCACATAATGGAAAGGAGGTTTTGGTGAAGTTTAAAAAAAAAATCTTACTTAGTGTTTCCTTTGGGAAAAAGATAGAAACTTTCAACTAATGTGATATATTACATATAAAGAATCTTAGAATCATACTTGTTCTAAGGTAGTAATAATAAAAAAATTAATGAAAAATTAATAAAGTAATACATTTATAAACTAGTAATACATTGACCATACGTTATTAAAATATTAATACATTAAGCTATAATGTAACATATTAAATTATAAATACAATAATAATGCATTATTAAAGTAATAATAAATTAATAAACACATTGTTAAAGTATTAATACCTTAATAAATACATTATTAACGTAGTAATACATTAATAATACAATTTTAAACTATTAATACATTAATTTAGAATGATTGTACTTGATTATGGTTGACCATGACCATGGTTAAATTTGGTAGACCTTGGTTGACATTGGAAAGGAAAGGTTCACTATGGTTGATCATGGTTGTATTTCACCATGGTTGAGTGCAACTGACCATGACAATGGTTGACTATGGTTGAGTTAATTTTATTATGGTTTTTTTTTATCATGTGGATATGATTATGATGGACCATGTTGATTAGGATTAACCATATTTTACTATGGCACTAATGCATTACAATGTTGATCATGCCATGGAGTTTTAATTTTAGATATTATTTTTCTTTTATGTTTTATAATGAAATAAAGTTTTCATCAAAAATATTTTTTTTATATTAAAATCATCTATAAATATATAAAGGATATTTATATATTTTGACAAATTTAAAATATCTTAATGTAAATCAAAATATAAAATGGTGTATTTCACTTAATATATTGTTATTAGACATTTGGCTTAAAATATAGAATATCAAATCCTTATCTTGATATAATATATTGTTATTAGATATTTGATTTACATTGAACACTCTTTATTTAAAAAATAATAATATAATTATTTAATATGGTTAATTTTTTAATATAATATTTGATTTATTTGATGTCATTTTTATTATTATTGTTAATAATATAATTATTTAATATGATTAATTTTTGAATATAATATTTTATTTATTTGATGTCGCTTTTATTATTATTGTTTGAATTATTCAATTATTTATATTTTGTGCATTAGTATTTTGGAGATTAAATAATTATATTTCAATTAAAAATTATTTATATTTTCTATGTTAGTATTTTGATTATTATTTTATACAATATACTTTCAAATAAATAAACAAAATGATTATTTATAAAACATCTCAAAACAAAAATATACATAATTACAATAAAAAAATAAATGAAATTAATATCCAAATTTAATAAAATAAAATTTAAAATACACAATTATAATAAAAAATAAATTAAAATGATAAAAAAATTAAATAAAATAAAATTTTAAATATATTAATGATAAAAAAATTCTCATATAACTCAAACTAAAAATTATATAAAAAAATTATCATATAACTCAAACTAAATATTATATAAAACAATTCTCATGGAAATGATTTAAAATATATAACATAAATTGTTATTTTTAATCTATTAATAATAAATAAAAAATATTATATTAAAGACTTCTCATATAACTCAAACTAAATATTATATAAAAAACTTCTCATGGAAATCATTTAAAAGATATAATAATTTTTTTTTATTTTAAATATATTAATAATAATAAAAAACTTCTCATATAAAAGATATAACAATTTTTTTTATTTTAAATATATTAATAATAGAAAAAAATTATAATATTATATTAAAAAAACTTCTGATATAAAAATATTTTATTATATTGTCATGTTACTTTTTTATCCAATGATATAGATCCAAACCAAATATTATATAAAAAAAAATTCATATAAAAATGATCCTCTAACATTAAAAAACTTCTCCTATAAAAAAAAACTTTTTCAATTCAATTTTCTAAGAGAATTTAATTATATAAATTGAAAATTTATATGATCTAAAAATAGAACCTTATAAAACCTTAAATTGTAATAGGCTAATCTAATTATGTAAATTGAAAATCTTAATTATCTAAAAAAAAATTAAACCATAAACTGAAAACCCTAACTATGTAAAGTGAAAACCCTTATTATCAAAAAATCATAAATTGTAAAATGAGAATATTTAGAATAATAAGTCTTAAACTGAAAATCCTAATTATCTAAGCAATAAACCTTAAAATGTAAAGAAATCATAAATTGTAAAATGAGAATATTTAGAATAATAAGTCTTAAACTGAAAATCCTAATTATCTAAGCAATAAACCTTAAAATGTAAAGCGAGAACAACAATAATCTTAAATAATTATTTAAAATGAGAAACATTAAACCATAAACTAAAAACCCTAACTATGTAAAGTGAGAACCGTTATTATCAAAAAACCATAAACTCTAAAGTGAGAATATTTATAATCACAAGTCTTAAACTGAAAATCCTAATTATCTAAGCATTAAACCTTAAACTGTAAAGTGAGAACAATAATCCCAAACGTAATTACTTTAAATGAGAATTGTAAACTGAGAGCCTAATTATCTACGCCATAAATGCAAAACCTATAAAATGCATTTTTCTCTCCTTTGGATTCCATGCATTTCTAAGAAAACCATTTGCGGTGGTTTAGTAGGTGGCGGGCCATCCACCCAAATAAAATTGTTGCAGAAACTCAATAAAAATTGATGTTGTCTATATATTGGCATATGCAGAAATGGACTACAATTAGTAATTAGACACCAGAAAACAAGGCATAAAATGTGTTTCAAATGACTATAGAAACTATAAAAATGCACATGATAAACATTCATAGGATATGCTTGAACCGCAAAAAGGAAAATCATGAAAGTCGTTTAGTGCATGACACGATACTCCCTATGGTGAATACAAAGATTTCCATGGTGTTGGTAGTGACTATGGTGGTGGGATATTCGCTTTTAATTAATAATAACACAGATGGTTACAATAATCTCTTACACACTTCTCTCTCGGCTTCGGCTTGCACATCTCCGCACTACAATTCCAAAGATAATAGTGCAAAAACCTCAGGTTAGTACAATATTTTGATTACAAATTTTGTAAAGTCTACAGGGATGAATCTGGATAAATTTAATAGATGTGATTATCTCTTGTACTGATTTCAAATTTCTTGCATAGATTATCAGGTTCCTCAGATCGCAGAAGATGGAAGTCAGCTTCGTAATTAAACATGAAAAGTTAACAAAATGATTTGAGGAAGTTGGTCAATTTCTCTCTCTCTCAAGTTTTGTAGCTCATGGGAAGAGGAAACAAACATGACAATATGACAGTTGTGGTAGGAAGCTGTATGGGAGATATTGCCAAACGTAGAAGAAATATGAATTTGACATTGTAAAAGACAAAATTTTATTATCAAAGTAAATTTTTAAGATCAAGTAAGTTTTCTAATTGTATTCAGGAGGGTACTCGGTTAGAGTCCAGGGTGTTTTGAATATGAGCCATCATGAGAACCTTTCTCTTTCCAGTCATGCAAGGAAGGGAAAGTTCAAGAAGATTGTCAGTGGAGAGTTAACCTATCAAGATGGAAAGAAGAAGAAGGACATGGGAAAATTCAAGTTATTTGCATGTCACAAGTTTAGATGTTATGAAGGCCAATGTCCTCACATGAAGAATGGGGGGGGAATAAATGCAATCATAGGTATCTGCGTCAGCAAAGGTTCAAATGGAATATTTTTGCAAGAAGTTTGAACAAACAAAGTTCTTACTGGTTTCTCATAGTTCTTTAGGCATCATATCAATTGATGCATGGTTGATAGATAGTGGAGCTACATGTCATACGACAGGAGAACAAGAGGTGTTCGAGAGCTTCACAAAGTCTAACTTAGAGATGCATGTGGAATTTGGTATGGGGAACAAGCATGCAGTGAAGGGATTTGGAATACTATCATTCTAGATGGATTCAAGAGGCACATTGAGAGTATAAGATATGCTATGGGTGTTAGAACTCAATAGGAGTGTGATATCAGTCCCAATGATTGATAATAAGGGATTTGACATAGTGTTTCAGGATGGAAATGTGCTTATTATGCTGGGAGGATCTATCTCAGAAAAAAACATTTTTCTTTGAAGTTAGAGAGAGAAACTTGTATAGGCTAAAGGGCCACCCTATGAGAGAAATTACCATCAACAGAGTGACAAAGAATTGGGAGGAGGTAGCTCCAAAGGTTGAGCAACTTAGAGGGATTCAACTTTAAGTTTTAGGTGAGAAGGAGCAGCCTTCCAAGTCAGTCAAGAATGAGTCATGGTAAGAAATGGCCATGTAGGATGCTTAGGAGAAGGAGACAAATAGGAACATGTTCAAAGGTAGTGAGTCTTCGAATACAGGTCAGGCCGTCATGGTAGGGATAGATTTTGCTTCACAGGGAGAATGGTAGCAAATCTGATAGAGAAGATAGAGAAAAATACAGGTGGGAGAAGTATATTCCTCACTAAGAGGGAGTCTTGATGTTTTGGTAGCATCGGATTGGTAGCATCGGATTTGCATATGGATTTGTTTGCGTTAAAATGAGAATTGTAAACTAAGATCCTAATTATCTACACCATAAACACAAAACTTATAAAATGCATTTCTCTCTCCTTTGTATTCCATTCATTTCTAATCAAACCATTTGAGGTCGTTCAGTAGGTGTGTGGGCCATCCACCCAAATAAAATTGTTGCAGAAACTCAATAAAAATTGATGTTGTCTATTTATTGGAATATGCAGAAATGGACTACACTAAGTAATTAGACACTAGAAAACGAGGCATAAAATTTGTTTCAAATGACTATACAAACTATAAAAATACACATGATAAACATTCATAAGATATGCTTGAACCGCAAAAAGGAAAATCATGAAAGTCGTTTAGTCTCACTGCATGACACGATACTCCCTATGGTAAATACAAAGATTTACATGGTGTTGGTAGTGACTATGGTGGTGGGATCTTCACTTTTAATTAATAATAACAGAGATTGTTACAATAATCTCTTACAAACTTCTCTCTCAGCTTCAGCTTACACATCTTTGCACTGCAATTCCAAAGATAATAGTGGAAAACCTCATGTTAGTACAATATTTTGATTACAAATTTTTTAAAGTCTATAGGGGTGAATCTGGATAGATTTAATAATATACCTGATGTGATTATCTCTTGTACTGATTTCAACTTTCTTACATGGATTATCAGGCTTCTTAGATCGCAAAAGATGGATGTCAGCTTCGTAATTAAACATGAAAAGTTAACAAAATGATTTGAGGAAGTTGGTCAATTTCTATCTTTCTCAAGTTTTGTAGCTCATGGGAAGAGGAAACAAACATGACAATATGACAGTTGTGGTCAACAACTGTATGGGACATATGGCCAAATGTGGCAAGAATGTAATTTTGACACTGCAAAAGATAAAATGTTATTATCGAAGTTAATTTTTAAGATCAAGTAAGTTTTCTAATTGTGTTAAGGAGGATACTCGGTTAGAGTCTAGGGGTGGTTTGAATATGAGCCATCATGAAAACATTTCTCTTTCCAATCATGCAAGGAAGGGAAAGTTCAAGAAGATTGTCAGTGGAGAGTCGACCTATCAATATGGAAAGAAGAAGAAGGACATGGGAAAATTCAAGTTATTTGCATGTCACAAGTTTAGATGTTATGAACGCCAATGTCCTCACATGAAGAAGGGGGGGGAATAAAACACAATCATAGGTAGTTGCATCGGCAAAGGCTCAAGTGGAAGTTTTTTTCAAAAAGTTTGAACAAACAAAGTTCTTACTAGTTTCTCATACTTTTGTGGGCATCATATAAACTGATGCATGGTTGATAGATAATGGAGTTACATTTCATACAACAGGAGAACAAGAGGTGTTCGAGAGCTTCACAAAGTCTAACTTAGAGATGCATGTGAAATTTGGTATGGGGAACAAGCATGCAGTGAAGGATTTGAAATACTATCATTATGGATGGATTCAGGAGGCACATTGAGAGTATAGGATATGCTATGGGTGTTAGAACTCAAGAGGAGTGTGATATCAGTCCCAATGATTGATAATAAGGGATTTGACATAGTGTTTCAGGATGGAAATGTGCTTATTATGCTGGGAGGATCTATCTCAGAAAAAAACAATTTTCTTTGGAGTTAGAGAGATAAACTTGTATAGGCTAAAGGGCTAGCCTATGAGAGAAATTACCATCAACTGAGTGACAAAGAATAGGGAGGAGGTAGCTCCAAAGGTTGATTAACTCAGAGGGATTAAACTTTAAGTTTTATGTGGGAAGGAGCAACCTTCCAAGTCAGTCAAGAAGGAGTCATGGTAAGATATGGCCATGTAGGATGCTTAGGAGGAGACTTCCACGAGAATGTTCAAAGGTAGTGAGTCTTTGAATATAGGTCAGACCATCATGGTAGAGATAGCTTTTGTTTCATAGGGAGCAACCAATGGGGTATATTGGAGAGTAGGAATGGTAGCGAATATGATAGAGAAGATAGCGAAAAATATAGGTGGGAGAAGTATCTTCCTCACTAAGAGGGAGTCTTGATGTTTTGGTAGCATCGGACAGGTACTTCCACATAGGAATGTATTTTGCATGTGGAAATAGTTGAAAATATTCTAGTCTTGAGTTTACTTTTGTTAGAAGGAATTAATTAAAGTAAAATTTTATTTATTAGTGAATTGAGTTATTTGAGGAAATGCTTAGCATGCAACATGTAAACTAAATATTAAGTGGGTGTAAGAAGTAATATCAAGTGTAGATCACTTAGGATATTAGAAATATATTGTAACTCATGATTATAAAATCAAGGCTACGGTGTCAACATTTAATGGCAATTTCATGGTCTAAATCGTGTTCATTCTAGCAGAAAAACACAATCAACATTTAAGGCAAATCATGGTCTTTAAAGCAACAACAAAGTCATCTTTAAATAAGAAAAATTGTTGTACAGGGAAACACTAGATGGAAATACCTTGTTGTGATCATTAAATAAGAAAAAACGTTGTACAAGGACACACCAGAAGGAAATTACATTGCTATCATCATTTAATTAAAAAAATCGTTGTACAAAAACACACCAGAAGGAGATCACATTGTTGTCACCATTTAAATAAGCAAATCGTTGTACCACACATCCCAGGAAATAAAGGAATACAAATGATTATTGGTAAGAGGTAAAGAGAAGACAGACCATGCAATAAAAATAAAACATTCTGGCTCGATTCAATATAATAGAAAAACAAAAACATAAGGCATGTATAGCTCAATGATGTGTCGACTGTACATATTATATCATCTCTGAAGGGTAAAAATTCTTCTCAGAAATAAATTCCTTTTAGATACTCAAATCGTTGTGAATATTAAAATCATTGTGGATATTAAAATAGTTCTCCACATAGAAGTTAGTAAAATGTAATCGCAGTCCATAAACCAAACAAGCGTTTGGATTAGTGTAATAACACAAACACAAAAAGGAATAAAACATAGACAACAATAAGAGAAACACAAAGATCCAATGGGAAAATTCATTGAAATGATCGCAAGGATTCTATCAACCAAAGCGCAGAGAAAATCCAAGGTTAAGCCCTTAAGTCATGGAGAACAAAAACAAGCACAGAGATAAACCAACAAGGACACAATCAAATCCATACACACAGATACCTTTTTCTAGAAGGTGAAAGATAAACAATCAGCCAAGGACAAACAATAGAGGTAGACGGCTGACAGGAACACCCTTCGCTCATCATCCATGCACAAAAAGGAAGGGTGTTGAGATCCATAGGTATATTAACGCTGAAGCGACGACCGTAGATAAGGATCCTGGCCGATTGCTCAGGATTGTACTAATGATCTAGGGATGAAGGAAAAAATAAACCACAATCATCACAATCAATAAACCTCAGGACCGTCAAGACATGCAGAGATCAAAGGCCACGTGAAATCAATCAACATCAAGCTAAGGCTATGGGGAAATTTTAGTCATCAACTAGAATGCTAAGACTATCATATTCTTTACCTAATTAAGCATACATAACTAAAATCATAAATCATACTAACAATCTACCACACAGAAATAAAGGAAGCATATCATTTCACAATCACCCGCTCTAAGTGGATGTCCTGCGCGCTCCGTGCAACTCCCGCTTGTTGACCAATGAAAGTTCACCGGTGCCTCCCAGCCAACGCTAGGGGTACTCTTCTTCCCCCTTAT
>CBVK0104095357.1:0-15440 GCA_900067695.1 Picea abies
TCACTGATCTCACTGTCTCTCATTTTACATTCATATGCAAGTTAAATTATGTGTTGTGGAATTATTACTTAAAGTGGTTATATCCCTTCATCTGGAGCACTTTACTTTCAAAGCTTTCACCTTTATTTTGTTCCTTTATCTCGTGGTGTGATCCTTCAAGAAGTGCGCATCCACTTGGAGGCATTCTCTTGATTGGGTCTTGAGTGCTTGGCGTCTCTTGGCCATTGAAAAGCAGTCCAACGGAGCTCTATTTGTTGTGAGCATGCTTGGCTTCATGTGTTGATTTCTTTATGTTATGTATCTTTAATTCCTGCACATGTAAGCAAACTTGTGAGTATATTGTATATCTTGTATCTAGTCTTAATCTGTATATTTGATTTATTCTTTTGTATTTAATTGTATCTGTCTTATTGTAATACTTTGTAACTTATCTCGTAACGAACATTCCCTCTAACTTAGTTGACCCCATTGCCCAATCTTAGGCACTAGTCTTAGTTGCCCTAGGAAATGGTCTGACTCTCATACTTAGATAGTTGCATCGTGCATTTGTTGATTGACATCTTAGGCTAGATTTCCCTTACCCTTTTAACCAATTAAAACCAACTCCTAGAACATTAAATATTAATCTCATCTAGTAACTAGGGTCCACCCCCCTTGGCTTCCCTAGGAGTTAGCCTAGATGGAAGAGGTTCAAGTCAAAGTGATAGCGTGGGCTTTGAACCTAGGCATTGTGCCTTCGAGGAAACACTAAGTGAGCAGGACTTAGCTCACGTTTGCAAGTGTGTATAAGGACGACAACATCTTTGGCGCCGTTGCCGAGGATAAGTCATTTATCCTTGGTCAAAACGACTTATTTTTTTTTTTTAAGAACTAATAATTCTTTGAATTTGCATTGGTTGTTTTTGTTTGCTTCTTTTCCAAGTGGCGACTCCATTGCAACAAATCTATCAAGTATACTGCAAGGAGCAATCCTTGTTGGCTGCTTGAAATTCTTGGGGAAGAAGCACTCACTTATATCCAATTCTTGTTCCAAATTAATAATCTAACAATTGTGTTCTTTCTTGTTTTTACTTTGTCTGATGCTCCTGTTTGTTTCATAAACTTGGTCATCTGGCGACTCCACTTTAAAAATAATTTGACAAAGTATTCCTCAAGAAGGAACTCACGGCTTGTTTTCTTCATCCTTGAACTTGAAAAGGTTTTTGGATGATGTTAGCATGTTTCCCTTCTTTTCGGATCTTTAATAATTTTGGGTCCCAGTCCTTGTCTTCAGGCCTTTGTTTAAATGTCTAGTTAGAAATGGATGGTTTTTTTGATCCTATTGATTTTTCAGGAATTGTTGGTTACCCTCATGATATATCTGAAGATGTTATTGATAACATTCCTGACTTTTATGATCATGATCATGCTGGTGCTCACATCTGGGCTTTCACTAAGTGTATCGAGAAATGGTGTGATCCGCCTATTTATGAAGATGTTCTAATGCAATTATTTGTCTTTACTCTTTGTGGTGATCGGGCAAATGATTGGTTTCATCACTCACCTAATAAGACATTCAAGACCTTACGGGATTTGTTGCATGCCTTCTTGAATCTATTTGGGCATAGTCAGCATGAGATTCACAATGAATTGGTTGATGGTTTTATGGAAACATGGAAGAGGAAAAATCTTCCAAATATAAAAACAATCAGTTCAGACATAGAGGATGGTTCTCCACCTGATCCCATTAAGGAAATCAATGAAGTGGTTCAGAACATACAGTTTCCTCATAAAGAACAATGTGAAGCCATGAATGAACAATTTGTGGCCAAGGAAGATCAATTGGAGGTCATAGAAGATGACTTCACAGAAACTTATGTTGACTATCCGGATCACCATGAACTTGAGTTTGACAGTGAAAAAGATAAGGAAGTTCATGAGGACATTCTGGATAAATCCATGGATGAGTCAGTCATTTACTTTGAGGAGGTAAAGGAATTTGAGTTTGAAAATGTTGAATATCTAGATAATTCAAGTCCCCACCTTCCTCCCGTGGAACCAATCTCTTTGGAGCAGAACTTTGAAAACCTTGAGGAAAACAGTATGATGGTTCCTGTGATATGTTCTTCTTCAGCTTCTCAACCAGAAGATGAGTTAATGCATAATTATGTGGAAATGGAAGGCAACTTCAGTTTATCAATGTCATATCATTATGAGTATTGGTTGGCCTCACACCTTGACAGTCACGAGCAGCAAAGTATTCAGAGTTTACGTGGCTAGTCATATTCCAGCGTTTGGTTGAAGGGAAGAAGGAGCATGATTCTTGGCCGGTTCTTTCTTGTAAAAATTTCCAAGTTAATAAAACTTGGGAAGGGGTCTTCTGTGAGTCATCCTAGACAAGGATGTTTCGGACACTTGTGGCTTCATTCCATCCAGTGCATGGAAGGTTGTAACGGTTGTAACGTATGGAAGAATTGACAGTTTCCTGATGAGCTTGGTCTTTACCAATTGTAAAGCTGATTCTAAACTTTACTTCAAGGTTATGAATGATGAGCCTGTTATATTGTTGTTGTATGTAGATGACTTATTCTTAACTGAAGAAGAAAAACTCATCACTAATTGTAAGAAGAAGCTTGCTGCAGAATTTGAGATGAAAGACCTAGGCCTAATGTACTATTTCTTAGGTCTTGAGGTTTCACAGAGCCCAGAGAAGATCTTCATTAACCAAGGGAAGTATGCAGTTGAAATACTAAATAGGTTTGATATGTTGGAGTGTAAATCCATGAATACACCCATGGAAACAAAGTTGGAGCTCCTGGTTGATACTTCGTCAGAATTGATTGATGCTACGCTATACAGACAAATCATTGGATCGTTGATGTATAAGACGAACACCAGGCCAAATATATGTTTTGATGTGAACACCTTGATTCAGTATCTGGTAGAGCCTAGACGTGTTCACCTTGTTGCTACAAAACATATGATGAGATACCTTAAGGGTACGTTGGACTTTGGTCTTTGCTACAATGGAGATCAAGACTTCAGATTGATTGGTTATATCGATTCAGGCTGGGATGGAAGTGTTTCTGACAGAAAGAGCACTTCAGGATGTTGTTTTAGTTTGGGGTTAGCCATGACTTCATGGCAGAGTAGGAAGCAATCTAGTATTGCTCTTAGCACAACATAAGCATAATACATTGCTGCATGTTCCGCCAGTTGTGAAGCCATATGGCTACGAAAGTTGTTGATAGGTCTATTTGATCTGGAGATGGAAGCAACCCTGATTCTATGTGATAACCAGAGCTGCATAAAGATGACAGAGAACCCTGTGTTCCATGACAAGTCGAAGCACATAGAAATCCGGTATCATTACATCCGTGATATGGTGCAGAGAGGAGCCATAAAGCTCCAATATGTTAGCACATATGAGCAGATTGCAGATGTGTTGACCAAGCCTCTGTCTCGTGTAAAGTTTGAGCACTTTCAAGGCAAGCTTGGTATAGTCCAAAAGGACCTCCCTCGAAAGGGGGAGTGATGTTGATGATACTATGGTATCCTGACCAACAACGGGTAGCTCAGTTAGGATTTTATATCGTAGGGGATTGATCATCCCTGGATAGATCTTGAATGTCCGGTAAGGACGGTCTACCAGAGTACTTGTGCATGTATATGCTAGCTGTGGTCATTAGTGGTAGCTCTGTTAGGATTTTTATAATCCTAGGGAATCTTATGATTCCTAGGCAGATCCCGAAGGTCTGATAAGGATGGTCTGTCAGGGTACCACGTGGTAGCTCCGTTAGGATTTTATATCTTAGGGAATCTTATGATTCCTAGGCAGCTCCTCAGGGACTGTTAGAGTACCACAAAATGTTGTAACACTTGCCTCATTCTGTTGCTCCATGATGATGATGTTGTTGCTCCAGCCTTCGTGCTGTGATGATGTTGTTACTCCAACCTTCGTGCTGTGATGATGTTGATGTTCCAGCCTTTGTGCGGTGATGATGATCCTATTGATGTTATTAATGATGATGATGTATTAGTGTTATACTAATCCATGTTGATGCAAATGATGATGATGCCATTCCAGCTCCTTGCTGTGGATGGTGATATTGATGATGAGAAAAACTTCCGATGATTTATAGATATGCTAGTCAGTGTTCGAGATCCTATTGATGTTGCTGCTCTCTCTCTCTCTCCTGATGATGCTGTCGAATACCCTTCTTGTTAAGGTGGAGTGTTGAAATATTTTAACTACAAAGAGTATTCCATTTATTATTGAGTCATTTTTAATTAGATCAATCCCCTTTTGTGGATTGATCATGTCAGGCATTGTAATTGACCAAATCCCCTTTTGTGGATTGGTCAAGCCCTAATTATATTATGCTAATTAAGAAGTCGCCCCCCAGGCCTAATCAAAGTGGTTTTAACCACTAAGAAGAGAAGTCAGCCCTGCCCAATGAAGAGACATCTTTTCAGCGCCTGCCAGCTAGTATAAATAAAGGAGGCTAGCGCCTCATTTGTTCTCTCACTCATTCACTCATCAAGTGCGCAAGTTTGGAGAGGTGCAGTTGGGAGAAGAAGGAAGAGAGAGGCGCATTGCTCAGTGTTGGATATTCTCTAGTGTTTTGGTTTATTGTATTGGCTATCTATATTAAGGAAGTTTTGTTGGGTTTTCTTCCCCATGAGGGTTTTCCAGGATAAATGTTGTGTATCTTGTGATTGTGTTTCTCTTAGTGATCCTACCTATGCTATGGTTATCTAGTAAATTGAAAAGAAACCTAATAATATCTCAAAACTTAGCAGTAAGGTGGGACAAGCATCATTGTGGAGGCATCTACAACTCAGCCATTGTTGACCCTGAATATCAGCCTGATGGCCAAGAGAGCGAGGAAATTGATGGTATAGATGACAAGGAATCTGATCATGAAGAAGAGCCAGGCTTTGAACCAGCATCATGTAATTTGGATGAGTTTTTTCTACTCAATTCAAGAAGGGGACCTTTCTTCACAAGCTTTGACAGTGATCCTGATTTTGATGTGGGGCAATTATTCACCTGAGGTGAACCTTTTCAGATGCAATATAGGCGCATCTTTGACGTCGGTAGTCTTCTTTTGTTAAAGACTTGCGTCAAGGGCAGTTTCTTTTGCAGTAGGGCAGCGGATTAGGTCATAATGTTATTCATCTGTCTCGGACCTCTGCAACTCCCTAAATGATTTTTCTTAAGCAGTGTTTCATTATCTTTGATGTCATCTTCTCTGTCCTTGATTTGGAAGATAGAGGAGGTGGAACTATACCAGGAAATGGTCCTATTGATAGCCTTTGCATAGCAGGATGACCATTAAATCCCATCCCCTGTCCAGGAACACCACCAGGTCCAGGCATTCCCATAAGACCCATGGGTCTATGGAAACCTCAGATTTCCTTTGTCTACATTTTCATCTGCACCATGTTCTTCACCTTCTAAATGCTCGTTACCTGATTCTGTGCTTACTACAGCTGATTCTTCAACAGAAAACTTCCCTTTGACCACACTCTCTTCTATTCCCATTGGCCTAATTGATGACATTTCTGCTCTATTCATATCTGTTTGTATTGATACAGCCTTCTCTCACACAATATCTGCAAACTGATCAGCTGGTGCACGTGTATCAGAGGTTTCACACAGATGAGACAATGATGCCCCTTTGAGAGCAGCCTCGAACTGTGGGCTTATCACAGACTTTACCACAATGCACATTACTGTCATCCTTACTGTCCAAGGGTCACAGTGGGGACAGCTATGAAGAAATTCTCCAGAATAACCTGATGCAACCGAATGGGTAACAAGTTCAATTCTTATGTCAATGTTTGCAATTATGATTCCATGCCTTGCATTTGAGATGATGCATTTCTCATTCCACTATTTAAAACCTTTTTCTACTCTTTGTTTACCTGTTAGGTCTTGTTCTTTTTGTGTTTGTAGTGTGATGTTTGTACTGTTTTTCACTTCAAGGCCAATAACTTGTAACAAAGAATTGGAAATCTAGAACTTGTGTTTGAGGTACTACTTCCTCTGGGGGAAAACTATAAAACAAAGCCAGTGAATCTCCAGAATAAAACTCATTGCCAATTTGATTTGGCACTCGTATCATTAAAAACTATAGAGTGGACACTGGATAGTCAGATCTAGGAATAGTAATTCTGAGTATAATGACATATATAAACCAAGGGCTTTGAACATTTTTCTTTCCTAGTTACATTACACAAACTTCCAAGAAGTTGAGTTTTTGTGGTCTTTTCCTATGTTAGACTTATAGCGAAGATTCATTCTGGAAAATCTTGGAAGGGCTAGTCTCTTGTGGATAGCAATTTAAGCTTTATAGTTTGTGATTGAGACCCATATTTGATCGTTCATGAAGTTGTTAAGACCCATGTACTGGAGCATTATGCAAGTATGTGAGGTGCTTGACATGGACTTTATTAGCGGCCATTATCCTCTAAACAAGTTTCTTATGACTTGATCCTCTGTGCTTGCATTGCTATTTTTCTTTACTTTTTGAGCATCTCCTAACTTTAAAAATTGTTTGCATGTTCTTTAAAAGAAAAGAAACAGTGCTTACATTTGTGAGAGTTATGCAGCTATGTTGTGGGGTTGTTATTTTTCTTTACTTTTTGAGCATCTCCTAACTTTAAAAATTGTTTGCATGTTCTTTAAAAGAAAAGAAACACTGCTAACATTTGTGAAAGTTATGCAGCTATGTTGTGGGGTTGCTAGTTATTATTTTTCTTGCATGATAGAAAGTATTTTGTTTTCTACATTCTTTTTACTGCTATTACGAGCATATTCTTGGAAATTGTTAACTATGTATTGTTGAGATATGCTAAGTTCATTTTTTTTTGAGAAACACTAAATTCATTTATGAGGCTTTTGGTGCAGTGCAGGCTTACTTTGGCATCCACTGTCCCAAGGATTTAAAGGAAGCTGACTATGCTCGTAGGAGGTTTATATTTGATGACTTCTTTTATCATCAGGTATGTTTTACTTGTATAATGCACCAACATTGTTGTCAGATCCAAAGTTGAATGTGAAATGCTTTGGGTGAGCTTAGAAATTGGTTCCTACATAGTTGTCTATTTTTTTGGAATGGATGTAGTGTAAGCATCCTCAGGCTTTCGCATTTAATTTTCCTGTGTAATTATTGTAGTAGAGGTGACCTTTTATCAGTGCCCCACAACATTTACTAGGTACCCAGTTGTACCTGCATACAAAAGCCTCGAAGCACTTATTTGCAAGTATGACAACATTTACCTGTGCCAAGACATCAGAAGGGTCAATTCCTCATCTCAATCTGGAGGGGCTTTTGAGTCTTAACATCTATTCCAACTCAAAGGACTCTGGCATGCATTACTTTTATCCCCATATGTGGGGCACTAGCCTTATCATTGAGGGACTTTGATATCTTTTGGACTTAACCTGGCCTCAAGCTGAAGGGACTTTTCTGATGTTAGGCTCATCTCAAAGTGACTTCAGTTATTGCAACCTAAAGGCTTCATTGAAAGACTCTTTAGTCTTGGCACTGGTTACTTGATCTAGAGGATATTATCCAGGTGTAACTGTCTTACTGGTAAGACATCTCCATTTTTTGTTGGAAATCTAAAAACATAAATCGAGGTTGAGGTCGAGGTTATTTTAGCATTGGTATGATTATTTGCATCTTATATCTTAGGAATGCTTGCATATTTTTTTCCAATTTTAGAGTACACCCATTTAACTAGTGAGCTTATTCCTTGTGCTTTTTGCCTTGAGTTTCATTGTATTAATAAGCGAAATATGAAGTCTTGTTGCTTGGCCTTCAAATTGCATGAGAAAGAAAATAAATGTCCTTTAGGTATTTGGTGGTCTAGTAGGTGAGAGCAATGTTTAGCTAAAAATCAGCGGTAAAGACATTTTTTGAATCAAGTATGGGATTGTATTGAGTTATTCGATGCTTTTTCTATTGAATCAGTCCCTATAGATGACAAGGTAGATTCATTGGCTCTTTTTGCTGCTAAGTTGCTGTTCTGTATGCAATTTTCCATGGAAAGGGTTAAGATGGAAATAATTTTCAGGCCATAGGTCCTGGACAATATCAACCAATGGTAAGTATTTGATGCTGATGCTCACATTCTTAATTTTTTACATCATTTTCAGCAGTCCATTTGCATGAGTCAGGACAACAGGTATTTCAAACATCGGATCAGCAACCTAGCAGTTCTTTACAGGTGGGTTTTGAGGCTTTAAATGGGTCAAACGTTATGCAATTAAAGACTAATTGGATTCCTAAGGGATGGATACCCACTAGAACATTTGTTTGACTGTGATGATAAAAGTATAGAGATTCCCGAATCTGCTATGAATGATGAGCCTTTTGTTTGCTAAGGTTTAAGCTATTATTAGAGTTCTTTACATTTCACTAGATAACAATAAAGGGGATTTGGTCATTTACAATACCCGACATGATCAATCCGCAAAAGGGGATTGATCTAATGAATAATACATCAATAATAAATAGAAATCTAATGAATAATACATCAATAATAAATAGAATACTCTTTGCAGTTACACTATTTCAACATTGTTGAGATTAATGTGGGTACCAAGGAAAGCCCCAGATTAGTGAAAATTGGAAAAACATGTACTCCTAGTAAGCAAGGTAAGATTATTAAGCTCATATGGGAGTTCAGGGATGTTCAACTTCGGCTTTAGTACATTTCGATTGATGAGCAGGTGGCAGGCATTCTCACCAAAGCCTTGCCAAGGGGCAAGCATGTCTACTTCAAAAACAAGATGGGCTTGGTGATAAACACTTTCCTTGGTAAGAGGGAGTGTTGAGTTTTGGTGTACCTTGGGAACTGGTCCCCTTGTGGTTGTGGGTCTCTAACCAAAAAAGGGGAAATATTTGACCCTTTGTACCTTGTACTTTATGTCTAATTCTACATTGTCTTTATCCTAAGTCAAAAAGGTGGAATTTGTCACTTAAGGCAAAAGTGACAAATTAATTCACTTTGTGGGTGAATTGAAGGACATAAACTGAACTTAGGAAACTTAACCCAAAGTGGGTTTCTAAGTGAGATATTTGTGAGAGGATCTCACCCATTGATTAGAGATGGCTAGGAGTCATCTAGGCCATTGATCGCTATGTTTCTTTATGATGGTTCAAGAGGGGCGCATAGGGCAAAGGGAGGCTCATTCACTCATTTGTTCACTTGGAGAGTTTGGAGAGGAGCATTGAGAGGGGAATGGAAGCGTTGGATGAGGAAAGCTTGGGCGCCATCATTCATGGATGGCACAAGGAGGCTTAGGGCCTCATTAGTTTGTGGTGTGAGTTCTTGCTTGGTGGAGGGCGCACTCTTGGAGGAGGGCGTAAGCTTAGCAGGCACTAGTAATTCTTGAGCTATTGTAGATCTGAGTGGTTCAGTGTTGAGGCAACATACAAGAGCTTCTTTTTATGCAAGGGTTTCTCCATTGGCCAATGGAGGATTAAGGGCGCATCGGTTCAGTGGAATAGGCAACAAGGAAGAGAGGGCACACATACCTGGGCCCATTCTTCATGGAACCTTCTAGCCAAGCTTGAGAGGAGCTTGCTACTTGTACAGGTTCCATTGTATTTGTTTACTTGTTGTATTCCATGCTTGAGACATCACATATATACTCTTCCATTCTAAACTGGTTTTCTCCGGGGGGGGTTTATCCTGGGTCACGTTGACCAAAAATACGTGTTTTCAAATTTCATGTATGCTTAGTGTTTAAATCAGCAGTAGGAGTTTGTTAAGATCCTAGAGGAGTGCTATATGTTTTGAGGTTTTCATATGCTAACATTCAGTTATTAAAACCACTTGCAACGACACCTTAAAGAGAATATAGCCATAAGTTGAAGGCATATTTCTTGGCAGAATTAAACAGACCTCTTTGCTGTCCTAATACAACAGCAAGGACAAATTTGAATAACTAAACTTAGAGCCCAACAAGCGGTCATAAGACATGCCTGTTGGGCAGCCTTCTAGTTCCTCAAAAATCTACAACATGCACATTTCAAATTCTTTTTGCATTTGTTCTGCAAAATTTTGGCTCATTCTATCAACATTACTTCCAAAAATTATATCATCCACATAAACCAATATGATTAACATATCTTTATTGTCTATTTCGATGTAAAGATTGATGTCTGTTGTTCCTCTTTTGAAACCTTGTTGCTGTAAGTACTTGTCAGGCCTTGAATACCATGCTCTAGGAGCTTGCTTTAATCCATAAGTGCTTTCTTTAATCTGCAAACATAATCTTTATTTTCTGATAATAGGAATCCTTCTGGCTGTTCAATGTATACTTCTTCCAGTAAATCTCCATTCAGGAATGCTGACTTGATATCCATCTGATGCACTTTAAAATTTTTGAAACTTGCAAAGGCCAAAAACATTCTAATGGATTCTAATCTTGCAATGGGGGTGTTATCGCATAGTTTGTAGATAAGGTAAAAGGCGGATGGAAGAAGGGAAAACTCGCGAAACTGAGACTATCCCACCACTGTCACCTCAATGGGATAGCTTTTTCTGTTTAGGAAGGTAAGGCCCAGGTGAGACGTCCCCGATGACTTGGGGTTTTGAGAAGGCAAAGGTTTGAAAGGCTAAGTGATAATTTCCCCCTAACAAGTCACCATCAATCAGAAAGTCTTCTCTAACCAGGCAATAAATATAAGTAATAACCCAAAAAGGTGCACCTGCCCGAGACAAAGCAACAAAGATACTATGCATATGCAAGATCACTTGCTTGGTTAGTACTTCATATGATCATGGACTTCTGATATAAAGCAATTGATAAACAATATTGATGAAGTAAGTAAAAAATGTACAATAGCAATGATTATAATATATGTCACTTCACAATAAATGCTAATGGCAATCAATGTAACAATATCAATACTAGAAACAACGCCTTAGCCAATCATTCAATTGCTTTAAAGATAAATAAATGATGCAATGTATAAGTATAACAAAAGTAGATAATAGCAACAGTAGGGTTAGTAAATATTAGTCTAGACTAGGGTTAGAAGGATTAGTAGTTGTTCAAAGTATTTAGAAGTTGTGTATGATCAAAGGTACTCAATACTGGAAGTCTTAGATCAGTGCGTTATTAGGGCAAATGGAGTCAAAAATCATTGCAAAAGTTGAAGGGCTGTGATGATAGTGATAAAGCTAAAGACAAGAGGGTTAGATGTCGAGGTGTTGCTAAGGCAAGGCCTCAACAATGAAACCCTAGGGGAGAAAGGCTCACTAAGGTGTAGAAACCCTAGGCCTTAGTGCTTTCTCCTCCTTTAGTTTATTGGCAAGGTAAAAATGGCTAGCTTGAGCAAAAATCGATAGGGCTAAAGACAAGAGAGTTTGAAGATGAAGTGTTGCTAAGGTAAGGCTTCATCTATCAAACCCTAGGGGAAAACAACTCACCAAGGTGTAGAAACCCCTAGGCTTTGATGCGTTTTCCTCCTTCTTAGCTCAATAACAAGTACAAAACGGCTAGGCTAGAAGAGTAGGGGTAGAGTGTTGCTATGGCAAGGCTCTATCTAACTCCAACAAATCAAATGTCTTTTAATCTTAGTAGGGACATGAGACAAGGACACCAACATGTGCTTGTCACTTAGGGTTTAATCCAACAAATTATAGTAACAAAATGCAAGTAAACAATACCATAACCATTCAATAAAGAAGTGTTGCAGAAATTCCACTTACATTTAACCAAGAATTCATATAGACATACCCTAGTTGTAAACCTTCTGTTGCCGTCCTAATACACACTTGCAAACGTGAGCAAAGTCCAACTCACTTAGTGTGTCCTTGGAGGCACAATGCCTAGGTTCACAGTCCACACTGCCACCTTGACTGGAACCTCTTCCTTCTAGGCTCACTCCTAGGGAAAGCCAAGGGGGGTAGAGCCTAGTTACTAGATTTGATTTACCGTTTATGTTCTAGGAGTTGGTTTTAATTTGTTAGAAGGCTTGGGGAAAGACTAGCCTAAGATGCTAAAGCAGCAAATGCAAAGTGCAAGATTATCTAAATGACAAGCAACCCTTTCCCTAAGTCAACTATGACTAGTGCCTAAGGTTGGGCAAGGGGTCAACTAAGTTTGAGGGTGGTTCAATTACAAAAATATTACAATTTAAATAAGTTGAACTATCCCACAAACTAAAAATTACAATTATTTACACAATGAGAGACAAATATTACAAAGATACAAGATGATACACAAGATACAAATTAACAAGCTATACAATGATGCCAAAATGTGCAAGTTTAGGAAATATTAAAATTGAGATCAATCACATAAGCCAAGCATGCCCCAATAGCACTTACTCTATTGGACTGCTTTTCATCGGCAACCACTAAAGCACTCAAGATTCAAGAAGATGATGCCTCCGCAAGTGGGATACTCAACTCCTTCTTGAATCGCACCACAAGAGCAAATAAACAAAGATATATAAATTTGTTAACTCAAATGCTCATAAAGACTTAAAACATTTAGAGAGACAAACCATAAGATTGCAATTAAGAATTGTAAACATGAAAGTATTAGCAATGTGTGTTCCTAAACATTCATCTAAGATTCCCCAACACACATGGATTATCTATGCAACTAGGTGGTTAGGAATTTCTTAAAAATTAAGTAAATTTTATTTTCCCTCCCCCTAGCTATGTGTGGAGCCTTAAGCTTCCTCCTCTCTTGGCCAAATAACTGCCGGGTGCTCAAGATAGTAAGGCAACGAGGCCCACCCTAGCTTCCACGGTCAGCCCTGACAGTAAGAGTACTTCCCGGAGAGGACACCCACCTGGAGCGCCACGGGACGGTCCCCCGCCACTACCCTCCGTTGTTTTCCTCAAACCCGTTTTAGATGGTGGAGATGGCTTAATAAGGCTATCCTAAGTTGTCTAAAAAGTTATTATGACTCGCGGGTGAGTCTTTAGGTGTGTTTGGAGTGTTTTAGGAGTATTTTAGATGTCCGAAAATTGTGATTTAGGCCCAAAACCGAAACTGCAAAGTGCTTGAAATGAAGTGCTATGAATGTAAAGATTTAGCCCATAAACTTAAGATAACATGAACGTAAAGTTCATAAGATAAAAACCATTAACATAGCATCCCATTCATCATCATGACATATAACTTTGCAAAAAGAAAAAGGCAAGAACAGTTTGCCGACTGATAACAAGAATAAAACTTTAAGATTTTAATCATTCATCCACATGTATGTTAACCCAATGAAAAAGATATGCTTGAAAGGAAATACTTGGCAAAGTAAAGATCAAGATCCTAAACCATCAATTGATCACATATGCTTGAAAAAAATAAATGGCATAATGACTTAATAAATAGATGAATTGTACCACTTAAGAAAGATTCTAAAGCATTAAACCATAAGACATGATGAACATAAACATATGTAAAAGAGATAACATGAAAGAAATGAAAAGATAGATGTGATGACTACTCTAGATAATTTTAAACCATAGTAGCATGTAGATCATCAAAAATATTTTCCTTTAGCCTCACGATTTTGGGGATTACTCTCTCAAGGTGTAGGCAACTAATATTTAACAAAACTTAAAAAATTAGAGCAACCACTCACAATGACCAAGGTGGAGGCAAGCCCACGAATATTGATCAAAGAGGGTTGAAAACAATTAAGTAAATGAAGAAAAATAAACAAAGTTCCAAACCACTCACAATGGCCAAGGTGGAGGCAAGCCTACCATTATTGGCCAAAGAGGGTTGAGAAATAAAAATGAGATTATTATTATTAAGTGGCCACACTACCTTGTCTTGTAGACAAGTGGGGTCAAACAAAATAAAAAAATAAACTTGAAAGAAAAACTAATCTAGCCCAACGATATTGGGGGGTTGGCTTGGCCAATCACACACCCAAGGTGTAGGCAATGTATTGTTAGCTTTAAATAATACAAAAAGGCTGAAAATAAAGCAAGAAGATGAAATATACAAGGAGAGAAAGTAAGGGATTCTTTACCAACTTGATGGAGCCTTTTGGGGCTGTTGTGAGGGTTGATTTTGGTAGCGTTTCCCCTTGTCTCTGGTAAGAATCTGCAAAAACCAGCAAACAAATGCTTGCTGGAAATGCTACAGAACACAAAAAAAGTCAAAAAATTTCTGTTTTTACATAGAATTTTTTTACATAAAATCTCCAAGTTAAAGTGAAAATATTTTGACCTATCTAAGAGAGTTAGCTACAACAATCTATGATGAAATGAAAGGAAACAAATCAGATATAAAATAGAAGTAAGGAGTGTAAGAAGATATGGGTTGAAAACCTCCTTGTTGAGGCTCTTCCAACCACTATCTTAGAGGCAAAATCTGCAAAACTTAAGCACCGTGTGAGTTATGGCAGTAGAATAATGTGCAAGATAAAAGAATACTATGAACTATTTCATAATACCAACTATCCTACACATATAGATCAACAAACAATACTATCTATTGATCTACTCAAACAAAATACTTTGCTCAAGAACACTACACCATAAAACCAATGCATAAAATCCACAATATCACCTCAATAGATGGAGCACATCAGACTACTCATGAAATGATCCAAAACCTCCAAAGCTTCTTGTTATTAGATCCAACAAAATGTGAGAACCTTGCAGCAAATACTTGCTCCAATGATCTCAAGAGAAAAATGAGCTTGAGTGAAGATGGCAAGAGCAAGAATGTGGGGCGAGAATCCAGTAGCATAACTTTACCTCAAAGAATGGTGAAGAAAATGAGTGAGGAGGGGTTTCTTTTATAGCTCAAGAGGCAAGGTGAAGGCACTTGGATGAGCTCCAAGTGTCAAAACCCAAGCAAAGATGAGAATCTCAATGAGGGGGGCGTAACTCCTCTTGGAGGGGGCAAAAAAAAAGTGAAAATGAAGAAATGGAGGGGGATTAATGAGAAAAAAAGAGTGGGATCATCCTAGGAGGTGATGTGGGGGTTAAAGGGAGTCATAACTTATGAGAGGGGGCCCCAAATAAGTCACAACAACCTCCACCAAGGAAAAACGTCAATCCCCCTAGGGGGGCATGATTTTTGAGTGTAGAAGGTGGGTAAGGGGTTAGAATAGGTTGGAAAAGGTTGTGAGGGTTAGGTTATGCTTAGGGGGTCTCTCTCTAACCATCATTTCAACATTTCACATCATCTAACTCATTATTACAAAAATTGACATTTCGGCAATGTCATACTTAGCAATTAAAATTGTTGTTTTAACTGACTGACACTCTGGGTGGACAAATGCATAGCAAAACTTGTCCAACTGAGCTGAAACTTGGTCCATGGGTGTAGGGGGTGCCATTCCATTTCTTTTGAGCACAAATACCCCTATCAAAAACCCAAAGACTCAGTTTTTACAATAATTGCTCAAAAACATTTAATTAATTAAATAATTAAAATCCCAACCTTAGGAAAATTA
>CBVK0104095432.1:0-17664 GCA_900067695.1 Picea abies
TTAGCAGCTTAATCTCAGCTTCTAGTTTCTCACATACTTTTTTTTTATCACTAAGTTGTTTTAATATGACTTCTTCAATTTTATTAGCTTCCAGGAGATGGATTTTTACATCACTGATGATCTTCTCTGATTCTTTGATAGTTCTTAATGCATCGATTTCTTTTGATTGATGTGATTCTTCAAATTCTTGAAGTTATGCCCTAAGTAGCTTGTTCTTCTTTTTATAATTTCTTAGTTCCTCCAGAGCAATAACCAGTTATTCTTCTAGGTACACTTCTCCTTCAAATTCAAAATTTTCTTCATCATCTACATCATTATTTTGAGTGTTCATTCCCATAAATAGAATCTTTGAATTTTCATCTTCACTCATGTCTGAAGAGATGATGTCTTCTTTATAGTAGAAGTTTTTATTTTTCTTAAAAAATTTCTTCTTGTATTGGTTTTTCTGGTTGTGAACTTCTTCATCATTTTCTTCCTACTTGGGATAGGGACATTTGTTATAAAAGTGTCCAATTTTTCCATAGTTGAAACATTTGAAGGGTAACTTTCCTTTATATTTTCCAGATCCTTTCTAGAGTTTCTTTATAAAGTTGTCCTCTTCTACATTGGATATGTCTGATTGATATTCATGAGACATATATTCATGTTTCTTCTTTTCTTTAGATTCTTTAAAGGATGTTTAGTCTTTTGTTGGTTTATCATTCCATATTCACATTTCATATGTTGTGAAAATTCCATGAAGATGATCAATTGTGAGTGTGTCAAGATCGAGCCTATCTTCAGTTGTAGAAATATTGGTATCATATCTTATAGGTAATGACCTTAGTACCTTTTTCAATATAAGTTTATTTGTAAGTTCTTCTCCTGCTTCTCTGATTGAATTAACCACTTCATCCACCCTATGAAAGCATTTAGCAATGTTCTCTTCTTCTTTCATTTTCATATTTTCAAACTAAGTTATATAGGTATGTATCCCTGACTTTTCTATCTCCTTCATAAAACCTCCAATTTGTCCCAGATTTCTTGGTTGACTTACAATGCATAACCTTCACACATATAGAATTTTTCAACCCTCCTAGAATTGCATTAACTTCTTTTGAGTTTCCATTGCATATTTTTTTTCCTACAACATCTTTTGGTGGAGTAGTTGGTGCAGTGTAACCATCTACAACATTTTTCCAGATATCAAAACCAAGAGCCGACATGAATATTTTCATTCTTATTTTCCATAGAGCATAGCCACCTCCATTGAACAATGGTGCTTTGTTTTTATACATTCCCTCTTGTTGATACATCTTTAGGATCTACCTTCCATTTGTTAGAATGTGTTGAAGGCACATGCTCTGATACCAATTGTTGGAAATACTGAGAGGGTGGGAGTGAATCAGTATTTCCATTTTTCAACAATTAGCATTTACTTTGATATTTTAGTATTTACCACAACAGATCAACAATGATTTGTATTTAAAATCAATTATAAATATATAATTAACATAAATTACAAGGTTTTATAAATAAATAATGAAGGAAACCAATCCTTTTTAGAGCACCAACTCTAGGAGACATCAATCCCCTTCCCTAGGGTACCAACCCTAGGAAGCACCAACTCCCTTGTCTTTAGGGCACCAACCCTAGGAAGCACCAACTCCCTTGTCTTTAGGGAACCAACCCTAGAAAGCACCAACTCCCTTAAATTTAGGGCACCAACCCTAGGAAGCACCAACTTCCTTATCTTTAGGGCACCAACCCTAGGAAGAACCAACTCCCCTATATTTAGGGAACCAAGCCTAGGAAGAACCAAATCCGTTATCTTTACTTAGTGAAGGATATGAATCCTTTCGTGCTCCTCCCTTCCACCCTCATTGCATAAGAATCATCAGTTCCTCTTCTTGGACTCTGCTTCTGTTTTGATCTTCTAATCTGGACTACAAAGACGCTTTCTTCTCACCATTCTTTCTTGTTTTTATAATCTTCCAACTGGTGTGAGCTATGAAGCATTGTGTCCCTTTGTTTGGACCATCAAACCTCTTCATTTTAAATTAACAATAATCTCTATTATTATTCAAAACTTATTGTGAAGGTTTTTAATTTAGTTAGAGTGATTTTCATAAATCGATCACAGATATAGATCGATTTCTTTTTTAATTCGATTCCATGTCTCTGCAAATATTGCAGAAATAGAATTTTGCAGAGGCACTTCCTTCAAACCATTTACATGTGACCATATGCACAAAACCATGGGCTTATTAATTTAAGTGATGTTCCCAGGGCTTCATAGATTTATGTGTTCGTAACTCATGACCAGGGGCTGGAACCTATTCCTCCAGACTTTGGCCTTTAGGAGTTTTTTCTGTCATCCAATCTTTTGTAATTTCAACTCCCCGAAGTAGTTACCTCTCACAAGGATTGATATAATTGTTAGCATGATTCCCAGAACCAAATCAACAGTCTAGCTTTGATCCTTAAACTATATTTCCAGGGCTTAATCTAACTACTATGACTTAACTCAAAGGTTGAGATGGATGACCACTATTTACTTCAAGACTTCGGGACTTCGGGGGTTCAAAGGTCCAAGTAATTTTTGTTCCAATTTCCATCGGAGTTGGTCAGCGCTGAAGTGGTCAACATGGGAGTGCTTATGTCATCTTTCCACTACATTTTGATCTAACAGTCATGTTAGAATCTGGAGGATCTTAGATCAGTGATTATCATTGACTTTGGCCTTCAGTGCTTTGGTTAGTTTGTTTCCCTCGAAGGACAAACTCCAAGAGTGACATAACTTGTTGATGTCAATGTTGACTTGGCACTGGAAGAGTGGCTGCCATGTGTCACCTAGATTAGTGAATTACGTAACCTAAAGTGCCAACTGTACCTAGACACTTGTCACCATCTGATTATTCCATGTGTCCTTACTAATGTGGATCTCTTGATGTGGCACATGTCCTCCTCTTGGTTGTAGGTTCATATGAATATTTGATCCAATGACTATGATAAACTTTTAGATCAATGGTCCAGATTTATTTTGGCCTTTAGGACTTCGGGCCTTTGCAATCATTCAACCTTCTGGAGTGCATTTCACTGAAGTATATCGGATGGTCGATATTAATTCTTCCATAGATGGATGATATTGTTTTGTCCATAGGTTTCAAACAAATCAACAACCATGACTTGATTTGGAGTTGAGTGGATGGTTCTCATTCACTTTGGGAATTTCATGTTGGATCATGTTGTCATTGATGCCAATGGTTTGATTGATTGATGTCATTGATTGATGTCAAGTGATTAATTGATGTCAAAGGATTGAATGATTGATGATTGATGTAATATAATATGTATTTTCCTTGATGAGAATGCATAGATGAAGATGGATCAATGAGTTGTCATTGATACATGATGAAGATGGATCGTTGTGGTTTCATTGGTATATGATGAATTGTTGGAAAAATGTATAGATGACTCATTAATGTCTTATCATGATTGATAATGTGCACACATGGATGAACTCCAAAGTGGTCCCCTTATGGTGAAAGCCCTCACGGGAAGATGCTTTGCGGATTGGAAGAATGGTTGGAGGACCCTTTTTCTCATTATTTTCTTATCATGATTGATAATGTGCACAAATGGATGAACTCCAAAGTGGTCCCTTTATGGTGAAATCCCTCACAGGAAGACACTTTATGGATTGAGTTATCCTATAAGAATGGTTGGAGGACCCATGCTTGTATGTGGAATAATGAGATGAAGATCAAGGAAACTGTTGGTGAAACTATCCTAGATGGATAGTGCTTGTCATGCCATTTCTGGTGGTATGTGGAATGTCACATAAATCCTCATGGTTTGAGAGTTATGGCCTTATGAAGATGAAGGACCCCCACATAAAGGCTTGAAGCCCCCAAGGTCAAAGAAGTCAAAGTGACATAAAAGAAGAAATCATTATTTAAATGATAAAGTAAAGTGACAAAGTCAAGGTGAATTGTTTAAATAATAAAGAGGAGTGACAAAATAAAGAAATGATAAAGTAAGGTGACAAAATCAAGAAGGGATATTTAAATGATAATGTATTGGAGAACTTTATATTTATGGAAAGCGGTTAACCCTAAAAATAAGGAAAATAGGTTAAGTGACCTAGAAATGGGTTAAGTGACCTTAAAGAAGAAATCATTATTTAAATGATAAATTAAGGTGACAAAGTCAAGGTGGATTATTTAAATAATCAAGAGAAGTGACAAAATCAAGAAAGAATATTTAAATGATAAATATTGGAGAAATTTCTATTTATGGAAAGTGGTTAACCCTAAAATAAGGAAAACGTGTTAAGTGACCTAGAAATGGGTTAAGTGACCTAAAAATGATTTAAGTGACCTAGAAGATGAAAGTATAAATAAGATAGCAATGGTCTCTTGTAGATCATCCTTTTTGTGGATCAATGGAGAGCTTCTTGTGAGAATATCTTTTGGATTATTGATGGAGAGCTTCTTGAGCATTTTTGGTGTGGAACACTTGATCATACTGAATATCTATAGGTGACTGAGGTAACCAAGGATATCTAAGCCGAATTTCAGAAGGAAGGTGAAGAAAAGAGGGCCGGAATTGAAGGGAGGATAAATTATTTTGATGATGCTTTCTAAGGTATGTTATTTATAGGTCATCTCACCATTTTCGCTATAACTTTTTTTCTATAATGATTCAGACCATGAAATTGCTACGCGATTGAGAAAACATACCCAATTATATGTTTTAAACAATTTAGCTTGTAGGTCATTGTATTTTTGGAGTTACACTCCATTTAAAATAGGGTTTGTGGCTAGTCCTGAAACTAGTCAAAAACAAGTGTTTCGGGTAAAAACGTCATAACTTCTTCATAACAGATCCAAATTTAGTGAGACAAAAATTTTTAGCTAGGGTACAGGCTTTAGTATGTTTTTTAATAGTTTCATATCAATTCAACAAATATTTTTTGCGTTCCACACTCTACAAGGTCGCTCTCTAGAATAAGCTAGAATTCAACAAGGTATGCAATTTTTGCTATAACGCCTTTTCTGAGAGGTTCCAAGTAGTGCCACCTGGATAAATTGCATAAAACAAACTGAATAATATTGTGTATTAGTTTCATATCTTTATTCATTACAGGTACAAACTTATGATTATTTCAAGTTGGGGTTGTTGACTAATCCTAAACTAGTCATGGTTGAGACAAGCAGTTGATGAGTTGACACATACATGAGGTGTATAGTTGGTGATGTTGGTACATATTGATGAGTCATTATTGATGAGTATTTGACACATGATTAGTATATACTTGGTACATGGTTGGATGCACTTGTTTATGGTACAAGTTGATTACAGGTTGTTTGGCATAGGTTGGTGCATGGTTGATGCACTTGTTTATGTTGACAGATTGATATCTGTTGAGGATTGTTTCCTCATCTCACTTGGTGCTGAGAATGTAAGTTGAGTCTTGCATATAGAGATGGTGCTCTTGTAGAGTTGTACTCTATTCAGTGGTT
Organism: Picea abies; assembly: GCA_900067695.1. NCBI lineage: Eukaryota > Viridiplantae > Streptophyta > Pinopsida > Pinales > Pinaceae > Picea > Picea abies. Next base: position 5,508 of record CBVK0104095432.1, read on the forward strand.
GCTAAAAAATTCTCAGATTGAAGTCCATAATAAAAAGAAAAATTGTACATACATCTTGTATTCTTTGTGTTCCTTGTGGAGATGATTTGTTGATGATATGTTGCTGATATTTATTCACATCTAACTGATTATAAATGACAGCAATGAGTAATGAGTAAATGTTGAATGTTAACTAAGGAGTTTTTCTGTAAGAGGGAAGTTTTGGGAAAAAGATCTCCACACTCATTCAGCCCCCCCTCTAAGTGTGGTAGGTGTGTCCAACATTTCACAACTTTGGGACTCCAGCCTTTACAGTATTCCAACTCTCCCAAAGAAAATTTCTTTGGAGTGTGTATTAGCACTTTCTGTTTGATAGCTTTTCATAAGTCCAAAAGCTATGACCGTGGGCTTAGGAACAAAGGAACTCCACTCTTTGGGTATTCAAATATTCGTGACTCTAGGGCTCCAGGGATCCGGGGTAGTGGAACCAATGCCAACCATAGATTTATTGGAAGGTGACGATTAATGGTCGGTGTGGATTATGGAACGGAGACTTGCACGTTCATTAACTCAACCCTTGCATCATGCAATGGTTCCTCATCATTGATCTGCCCTTTCTAAGTTTCGATGGTCAGGACTTAATCGAATGTTGATCCGACGGTCCTCCTCTATAACTCCCAGATCTAACAGTTCTAGTTTGTCCCAAAATAAGAATGAATGGCTCATGTGTGTCATCTCTTCTAAGTTTCGATTAATATTCTTTCTTTTGATTTTTTCATCACTATTTCTTCTGAGATTTAATAATTGTTTGTGCATTCTTTTATGAATTAATCTTCAGTTGCTAACCCTCTTGAGCTATGAATTCCTTGTGCTTTGTTACTCCTTCTATACAAGGATCTCTGCCTACTCTGATCTCATGCAATCTAATACACTGTCTCTCTTGAGCTTTAGGTAGATTCCTTTGCACCTCGTGCTATGTCTTCTACGCAACTTACTATGTTATTTCTACTGAGATTTTATTAATGTTCTTTTATGCCCTATTTTTCATAAATGGAAATTCATCATAAAAAATCATCATCACATAACAATGGCTTCGACTTTTGACATCAATGGAAACACATCAATGACAATATGTCCAACACTAACAAAGAGAAACCCTAGGGGGATAAAAAAAATTAACCCCTAGAATAGGTCTTAAATGCTTCAACAAATTAAGATGAATGAAAATAGGGAGGGGGTAAACAATCTTAATCCCTACTAGGGTTTCTAGCAAAATGAACCTATCATATAAAGTAGCATGAAACAATTAACCATATACTAGATAATCCGCCATAATATACCATGAAAAAGAACATAAAATTGAAGAAGAATACTTACTAAACCAAGTCACTATGCATGATGAAACCCTAGCTCAAAGGTCATCCATAGTGAAAAACAAGAGAATAAAGAAAATAGAAGTGTTTCTCACAATTGGTGAGTTATGATTTAAAAATGAGGTAGCACTAGACTATTTATATGAGGTAACACTATAAACCCTTAAAAGCCCTAAAATCATAAGGTGTCCATTACAAAAGTGAGATAGGTCAAGGATAACCCCTCAAATAGTAACAAAACATGCTAATGCACCAAAATATTTCCTCCAATATCACGTGTGTGGGTGCAAGGAGCTCCGAAGAAGGTGTTCTCAAGCACCAAGAGGGTGCAAGGGCCTCCCAAGGCCATTTCTCATCATCCAATGGTGTAAATCAAGGTGAGGTTCACACCTCCTCATCAAAATTTCATGTTACATCATTAATGACCTCAACTCATCATTGAAGTAGTTCCCTAATGGTAGGCAAGCCCTAATCATCATGAGAGAATCATAGCACATGATTCCATTATCCATATGCTTAGTGTCTAAGGAGGAAAGTTTAGCATCCAATGTGGAATGAATTATCATCACCTCTCTGAATGGTGTCCAATCATGTCTAATTGAAATGTCCTCCATCCAATGCCTAAGAAGATATAGGGTGCATTGTCCAAGATGTGGGCTTCATGCCCATCTGTCAACCAATATGACCATATATACAAAATGAGAGAGACATATCCATCATCTAGGGTCCAAGAGGTGTGAGAGAATGTATCTAAATGTCTCAAGTCATGATATGCCCTAACTCTCTGCATCAGACGTTCCATATTTTATGTATAATGCACAACGTCTTGGGTGAAATCATAAGGAAGTCCTCCAAAATACCATGTCAAGTGAAACCAAGTTAGTCAAAGCCATAGAAACAAGAAAGACCAACAATCACAATGTTCAAGAGTCCTTCGAATCATATAAAGTAATACATCACTTATTATAGAATCCACATGAGCAATTCATATTAGTTATACCCTTTAAAATTCACATTATCTCAAGAATTTATGCAATTTTACAAGTTTAAGTATGGGAGGACCATCAAAATACCCTATTAGGTGTTCCATTACCCAATTAGAGGGATATTTACAAAGAAACCTATCTATGTGTAAGTATGGTGAATGAAAATATGAGGGGATGACTTCATGGTGATGGATTCATTAACATGCAAGGTAATGTGCTTGGCCCATTTCCATGAGTGTCTTTGTAGAGGGGGTGATTACTGCTTGAGATACCCTTTCCTCAGCATTTTTTGTATTTAGAACCCATTTATTACCTTTTGATATATATTTTATGCATTGCAAGTCCCCTTTTAAGGTTTCAAGAAATTTATTCTTTCTTTTATTTATTATTGGGATTAAGTCCTTTCATTTTGATATGTATTCAGTGCATTAGGACTAGGAGAGATTTCCTTAGCGAGAGGGAAAAGATCAAGATATCTTTTGTCTTTTAAAGTTTTCCATTCATTATCCCACATTTATTTCTTTCTTTTATAACATTCTTTCTTCATTTATTTTTTATAGTAGCTACATCAAAGTTGACATTCTAGCCATTTTTCTCATAGGAGTATGAACCATGGGCCTTTCTGGTTTACATGTAAAAGCCATACCTAATTTTATTACACTGCAAAATCCCTATAATGGAAAGTGTTATGTATGGGGTGGGAAATGCATTACCCTTATCAAATCTTCCCAGTAGTACCCCTAATCCCCAAGAGTGAAAACACGAGACTAGGACACTAACTATGGCCACCAAGGTGAAACAAGGTAAAGAGAATAACTTTTGAGCTTATGATTCATTATCCAACTTCAACGCATGATCCTCGCTCACATGCCAAATGAATTAAATGTGACACTTTATATGAAACAAGGACTAATGTACCTCATAATGTGTTGGACCACCATCTTCCAATGAAACATGTTGATCGAGTTTAATGAGTTATGTTGATGAGGAATGAGGCATCTAGGGGATGTTGGATATGGAGAATGTTGATCATCCTCATCATCGAGATCATGTATTCATTGTGGGCCATGAGACATGATCTCCCCTAGTTATCCCTGGGTGAGATGGGGGGTAACAAAACCTATATTAAGGATTTTCATTCAAAATATGAGGAAAAAATATCATTACTACAACATGCATCTCAAATTGAGGTTAATATTCTAAAAAACCTTGAAAATTTTATCTAATTTGAATGGTTAAAAGGAATATACTCATTAATTAGATTTGAAAATCTTAACCCTCAGTACTCTATTTTTTTTCTTTGCTAACATTTTATAGGATTTTTTATATGGAATCCAAGGGATCTAGAAAGAGGAAGAGAGATCTTGATGAGATATCAATTTCAAGTCACCCTCAAAAGATAATTGAAATACTCGAAGACCCTAAGAAAAGAATACCAAACAATGAAGGAATAATTATAGTAGTGGTTGAAGAAGAGAAAGGAAGGAAGAAGACTCATAAAGATGTTGAAGCTGAAAGGAATAGGGATAATTTCAAATCAAAACAATTTGTCAGAGAATAAGGACCAGTTGAATGTTATAAATCTAACAATTATTAAATTCTTGAGTTCATCAAATATACCTTTAAAGTACAAAATGATTTGAATATGGTGCAAAGGTAATTCTATAACAAAGCATAAAATTTAAAGACACTAGGTTAGGACATATAAAAAGTCATGAAATATGTCCAAGTGTGGAAACTCAAGTACCAAAAATATAAGTTACAATTTGAGTGAGTGAAAAATTGGTAGGTTGCACTTGAAAAAATTCCTTTAGAAGTCCTTATTGTTGCACAAGCCTTCCAAGAATGATGGAGTATGATCTAAAATAGTGGAAGAAAAAATCTTATTATTCTCTCCAAGGGACTAATAGTGAGGTTGATGGATCTATTAGAATATGGAAGCTCATATAGAAAATGGAAAATGACTTTCACTTCCCTTCTTTTGGACCCAGGAATAATTTATTTCCATAAGAATAGATGTCCAAAAGTTTGGAAATCTATATTGTCTGGAATATGAAGTATATCAAATATATCCCCAAGATAAATGAAGCATCCATGCAGAGTTTTATTGAAGATCCTGCCAGACACATAACACTAATAGAGACTATATTTCCTAAAATGGAGAAATATGAGAAAATTATCAGCTAGATAATTACATCATACAAATCCTCCCTCCAACAACATCCCCTTTTCCATGGGAACACACGTATCTTAAATTTTGAGGCATGGGTGGCCTTTGTAAGAAAATGGATAAGAGAAAGGGAATAATATTCCTCTATCCAAATAAGAAGTTATCTTATCCAAATAGTATTCCTCTTAAGGAAGATGAAGATGAAGTGATAAGGGAAACCAATAAGTAAGGAGGGGGAAAAATATATATTCCTAGGTGTCTCAAGCTCATAAGTGTAGAGAAATAACACTCACACTAAATTGACCGGGAAATAGAAGACAAAATTAAGAAGAAAACAAATGACAAACATACACAATACACAATGATTTTACCATGGAAAACCCTAACTAGGAAAACCATCGTTCCTTGAGTGTCTCTTCCTCTATTTTTGTCTTATTCCTCCATAGGATAAATATTTACATGACTAACCTTGGTATACACCTAAGAGAAAATATTCATCCTACTCTCTTGATTTACACCATAATAACCCTACAACCAAATCATCTTACATCTACATGACCTTCATGATTATTCTAAATATTATATTTTATAGTATTAAATCATGCCATATTTATAGGATTGACTACATGCAAAATGCTAAATAATGGCACCCAAAAATGGCTACAGATCCATGCAGATGTTTTTTTGCAATCCTTTAAATCTAGGGATTCTATTATAGTCAACTTCTAGTTGAATACCACTCGGTCTCCAATTAGCTACCACTCAACCTCCCATCGACCTCATGTCGATTGACCTTTTGACCTTTCATTTGATCGCTTCGTCCTTTGACTTTTTGGTCAACCACTTTGACCTTTGACTTAACCATCAATGTGAATCGACCTGCTAGTCAATTCATCACCCAGTCGATCAACCTAGAATAGTCAGTTGGTTGATTTTCATTTCACTACAAATAATATAACAACCCCACAATAATCCCCCCCACTTTCTTCTTTTCTATAAATAATATGAAATCAACTATATAAGGGTTTTTTTCTTGACATTGTAAACTACTTTTAATATTAAATGAGAAGCTAATTGGATTTTTTTGAATATTTTTTGGTGGACGTGTGGTGTGGGGATAATTCCTTCCTTGCTATACTATAATGGATGTGAGATTATTTACTTTGTTATAGGTTTTTCTCATGCAATGGTGATGGATTCTTTTTATTATTTTTCAATCGGTTTCTAGCTATGAATATGAAATGGTTACCTTTCATTAAAACAAGACTAACCTTATTTTATGACTAGTTATTTTTTTACTATTTTAACCATTATTTTTATAGTATACTATTTTTTGTTTTAATGGATGAAATGGTTACTCATTTCATGTTCATTTTCTACTCTCAAATCCTGGCTAGCTGTTAGGATAAGAAGTGTGTTTTGTTATCAGTTCTAAGACTTCATTTTAGAATTTAGTCATTCAATCTTAAAGATCATACTTTGATTTAGAAACCAAGCCAACATACTCGATAAGGTTGCTATACAAAATAGATAAAATGCTTGTTATCAAAATATATATAACCCTAGACTAGTATGAGGTGATTTAATGAAATAGTTTCCATATTTTCATAAATGAAGTATCCATGAAAATAAATAATATTGCCTAAGTTCAAAAAAGTCAATGGGATGCCCCAAACACCACAAATAAATGAGGAAATTATAGTTGGTATAAAACTTTTGATTAATATGTTCAACTTTGGCAATATGACAAGTTAAGTAGAAATATAACAATTGTTAAACAAGTAATCATGCAATGAAAGGGGCATGAAAATTCAAGCTAAAACTAGGGTTTAAATAACAAATGCTTTTCTGAAATGAAAGATGACACATAACAACCCTAGAATATTCAAGACATCAAGCCCTAAAGGGATGAAAAATTATAACATCAATGTAATAAAGGATGTCAAAGTCTATTCCAACGTTGAATTGCCAATAAACCCTAGATGTCAAGCTATGAAGGCTATAAATTGAGGATAAATCCTAATTCAACCTCAAAATTGACAAAGAAAAGGGAAATTAGGGTTGAAAACTTGTTAGGAGAAGGAGAGACTAGTGTTGTCTAATCCTGTTGGGCATATGGAGTCAAAATGAGCTTTCTTGGGAGACAAAGGAAATCCTAGGTTAAAACCATAAATTAGTCCACCACAAACCTTAGAGACTCAACCAATAGAAATATGACTAGGGTAGTCCATTAAAAACTCCATAAATCATTTTGTGCCTTTATACAAGCTTTAATATGGATTTTGGATAAAATCCAAGGGTATCCCACTACAAACCCTAGAACTATATCCTATAGTAAAAACAACTAGGGTAGTCCACTGCAAACCCTAGAAAATTTCCTTATGTCCTTTCACAAGATTTAAATCAATGATAACAAGGGAAGGTAGTCCACTACAAACCTTCCCAGGGTTTCAAGACAAGTGTTATTTAAGAGGAATATAATATAACATGCACTATCACCACTTTGACAAAACATTTACTTAGCACATTCAAGAAATAACCATCAAATACTTAGAAAGAGTAGTTACTAGGTAAATCAATGATCATCCATGAAACCCTAACCATAAAATAATCAATACAACTTGAAAAGTATCCAATATATCATCTCCCAAAGAAGGCACAAGAGTGAAACAAGGAAACAATCATATATTCCAAGAACCAAGATTCATTATCTTACTTCAACCCATGATCCTAACCTAAATTTATAATACATTAAATGAAATACTTTGTATGAAAAAATGACTAATGTACCCCATGTGTGTTGGGCCACCATCATCAAATGAAATCGATCAAGTGAATGAGTTGAGAAATGATGAGGGGAGAGGCATCTAAGGGGGTGTTGTCTATTGAGTGGATAATGTTGATCACTATCTCTAGGGTCATTGTATGCAATGTGAATCATGCAGAATGATCTCCTTTGGTTACCCCTGGGTAATAGGGGTAACCAGGCTAATTGGGCCTTAGCTCTAAGAAAACTCCCTTATTTTGATGTAGGACATTTGTCTATGTCAACATGGTATATAAACTTTGGGTCAAGGTGTTTCATAGAATACTCAATTGAATACTGCATACACGTGTCTAATAAGTTTTATTTGTACAAAAACATGGAAAATGAACAAAAAAAATAGTCATTTCTCATTTTAACACAAATTAACTTGAAACAATACCTAACTATGAGAAAAGATAGCTAAATGTAGAATTCCTAAGGGTGCAATCATGGTCCTATAGGTAAGATAGGATCTTTCAACCTTAGGTGGAGATGACATATTGATGTCTCCTATCAATGACATAGAAACATATATGTAAGTAATTCGATGAATATAAAAACAATGTAAAGCAATGTAACAAGAATAAACAACTATAATTAAACAACATTATCTTGTCGCAATACCTATAAGATAAGTAACCTCGTAGAACAAGTTGTTGCAATGATGGAAGTGAATAATTGATATTACTATGATGTAGGATTATTATACCATAGCAACTAGGCATGCCAAATAATTAGATAGGATAAAAAATTTGTAGTTAACTTTATAGAAAACTTGTCCATAAAGATGATTCCATACTAACCTCATCCATGAAACTCTCCTAGATAGAACCTCCATTGGCCTAAAACAAGTCCCTCATGAATTTTGTTTTTAAATCTACTTGAATATAAAGTTACAATATCTTTTAATCATATATATAAATACATTTTCTACTTATTTTATTTTATTTTATTTTCTTCATATTTTTGTAATTTTTCTTCTTTTATTTATATTTTTTTCATCTTTTTTCCCTTTCTTTTATATAATTAATATTTTTTTCCAAAACAAAATCTATAATTTTATTTATAGTAAACAAAATTACATAGTCATATGCCTCCTAGCATTCAAAAAAGTGCTCAAACGCCAATTAGAGCATATAGCTTCTTCATACTTGCCTATTTTTATACTTATAACAACAAGCTATTTATTTCTCAAAAATTACATTAATAATTACATATATCAACATGCTATTTCTTTTCTCAAAAACTTACATATATAGTTACATCAAATAGGTAAAGTTGTGATCAATCCTCAGTCATAATAATAAAAGGGTTTTAGTTTATCCAAGGAGCATGTGTAAGATGTGTGGAGTGACCATTTTGTAGAATGGAAGTAATCTAGGACAATGTTTGAATAGTTTGACTAGAATTGTTGTTAGACCAAAACCCACAGGCATTATTCTCCACCACAATCGTCGGAGTCAGGATCCGTGAGAGGGGGTTAACCCATGTTGCAAAACTTGTGACAAGCATTGAACCCAATGTCCAACAATCTCCCCCCTAGTGTGTGTTCGGTAAGTTTTGAAATCAATACCTATCGCTCTGATACCATTTGTTGGACTACGATTGTCATTAGACCAAAACTCATAGGTGTTAGTCTCTTCCACAATCATCGAATTTAGGATCCACGAGAGCGGTTTAAACCATGTCATGAAACTCACGTGAAGCACTGAACCTAATGTCCAACACTAATTCCCATTCAAATTTTCAAATTTCATCTACTATGTTGATCGTATCCGTATATGTGAGACAAAGGGATATGTGAGAAAGTTGTTATATCATGTATAACATCATAAAGGGGTTGCAAAGTGAAATTTTTTATTTTAGATTTTTTTCTAATCCATTTGATGACCAAGAGAGACTCACCAAAAATTTGAATTTCTTTTACCCCATTGATATAGATTGGATCATCATATAAATTTTTGTATATCTTGGTACTTTATGGGTGGAAACAATTGGATAAATCTGTTCAAGTGACCATTTTAATCGAAGGTCCCATTTGAAAAATCAGGGTACGAAACCTTCTGGAACCATTTTGAGGCATTAAATGACATTTTTTGGGGTTATAGGGTCCAAACTTAGACACACAGTCTTGACAATGTTGAACACACCCAGACCTTGCCAACAGTACAAAAATCACCTCAATTGAAGCTCGTATAGAAATTTATTCCTCATATAAGTTGACCTACCTTGTTGACCACCATGGTATGAGTGGTTACTACGTCAGGCACCATTACTCACACATGTGGGGATAAACACATGTGAACTTTCAAGAATATTCTAAAAGTTCCAAACCTTATCAGTAATTGAGGGTTGAGGAAGTCAAAACCCTAACCCTAGATGGCTATCGGGCTATGTTAAATATCAAGTTGCTAGGAGGTGAAGGAGTTCCATTATTTAACATTGTATTTGTTACATAGTTGAGAAAAGAACCTAGGGCTGGTAGTTTGGTAACATAACAAAGGAGGAGATATTTTGTAGCAGCCATACAAGCCATAGTGTTAAGGGAAACTCCACAATAAGTGCCTCTTTATTTTTATTTGCATTTGAAGAAAACATACTAGATCATAGCCTCACCTTCTAGTTGGGTTTTCTCTCGTATTGGGTTTCTCAGGATATGCCGTGTGTTCATTTGCGTGGATGGTGAGTTCTTTTGCTCATTTCTTTCATTTTGATATTCAGTTATTTTCATAATTTCAAGCAATAAAATAGTAATCAATAATTTGGGATCTAAGAATGTAATTTTCATAAACTAATATTTCACAGTATTGTAATATTTGTTGTGACAAATTGTTCGAATGGAATATCCATAGTAGTTTACAGATCACCCATGTTCTTGGGGTAGTTGAAGAAGTAATTTGAGTGCCATCAGTTCACAAAAATTGTTAGATTCCTAACCAATACCTTATTTGAAGGAGATATAGTGTGTGGATGAGAGATATATAATTCCTCCTACACCTCCTTTGGAAGTATTTCCTTGTGAAGCTCCATCAAAGTATTCCAAGGGGAGAGCCTTGTTTATTACCTTTTCTTTGATTTCATGTCTAGATTGTTTTTCCTCCACTTATGGCTAAGAATTTATGATATTGAGAGACTGAATCTCACATTTAAGAGAGAAATCCTTATTTCCTTCAAATAATCTTATATTCCTACCAAGTCATAATCCTCAAACTATGATGAGGGGAAGAGATTTGATATTCTTTATATATTTTTTGGAATACCAATATCTAAAGAATTATTCTGCATCTCCTCGTTCCAATACATTTTTCAGCCTTGTCATGCTTTCCACTTATTTCTATACCTATTTAGTAAAGGGATAGGTCATAATTAGATGTTTTATTGTTTCATCTACTTGTTTGCATAAGTTGCACCAACCTAGACCATTAAAATTCTTTTTTGGGAGAGCCTCTCATGTAGGAGCCTTATTATTTAAAATCAATCAAATGAAAATTGTTGGGTATGTGTTATATTCTTTGCATGACCAACCCCACATGTTGCCTTGCACCGGGCACAATGGGGGGGGGTGACATCCCCCCCTATCCGGGGGGTTGCAGGGGGGTGGAGCACCCAATTTTTTTTTGGTGGTTTTTGCATCGGTTTTTTAGCGTTTTCAACACAGTTTTTGCTTTTGGTGATTTTGTGGTGCATGGGTAGATTTGTGGCTTAGCCCATGGTTTTCTAATTTCAGTTAAGAAATTAGGGTTATAGTCTAATTCAAGTAAATGAATTAGAGTTTTTTGGATGTCATGGGATTATATATATATATATATATATATATATATATATATATATATTGTATTTTATACAATGAAGTTGAATGATGATAAATAAGAATTAGAGGTGTGGCTCTAAATAGGTTGCTAGTTTTCCCAATTTGGGTTTCCAGAATAAATCTTTGTGTATATGTGTGATTGCAATTGTGTTCTTTTCTATTTTTTAAGAATCTACATGTGCATTGCATTACTGTAAAAGGTTTAAATCTTACATTTTGTATCATATAAATTATTGGCTTTCGAGGGATGACTTTGTGCCTAAGGGTTTGGCTTAGGTCTATGATAAACCTTGTTACAGTGGGAGCTCTGTGGTATCTATTAGAACTCTATATAATATGTTGGGAAACATTGTTAGTGACGGGTTCAACAATTCCATTATACTTGAGATTGGGGCTAAAGAAAGAAAAAATCCTACGTCTCTGAAGAAAAGACTATGTTGTGGAAAAAATAATTGGGGAACATTGGAGAGAAGGGACTTTGATTACTACACAGTAAAGGTATGGTTGAAGGTATGACCAATTTATCTCTAGATTTTGATTCCACTGAAAATTACCTGTATTGGAAGCAGAATCATGTAAGATTCTCCTCTGGTGCTACGAGGGAAGAGGGAATATTATAGTTGGTGCACAATGATATGCCTGTGGACCTATGTCAGTTCCATCATGGGGTAAATATGTGTACTATGTATCAGTTATAGATGACTTCTCGAGGAATACATATATGTATTTTCTCATGAAGAAATTTGAATTCTTTGACAAATTTAAAGAGTTTAATGCTCTTTTGGAGAATCAGACAGAAGAGAATTAATGTTTTGAGGATGGATAATGGTGGAGAATTATATGGAAATGAATTTAAATAATTCTTTAAGAAGTGTGGTACAGAAAGGAAGAAGACTACTTCATACACACCTCAACAAAATGGAGTTGTAGAAAATATGAACATGACATTGATGGAAAAAGAAAGGAGCATACTCAATGTTATTGTTAAGAACCAAATATCAATATAGCATAGAAAAACCTCAGAAAAAGTAC
>CBVK0104095433.1:0-20973 GCA_900067695.1 Picea abies
TAAATATAAAGAAGCAATTTGTACCTTTTGTGTATGTGGCACATTATGTAGATCAAAGAATTGCTCCATCTGAAGTATCCATGTGACTAGGTCCTTCCCATCAAACTACCTCATATCGATCTTAGGAACGTGGTTGGTCTTCAACCCAAAGTTGGAGTTTCTCCATTCTTGATTCATCTTCCTTGTGTCCTTATCATGAATTTCATCAGATGCATTTTCACTTTCAGGTGTCTTCTTTGTTATGAAATTTTTCAATACTTCCATGATCTCCTCTTTTAAACGATCCATATTTGCCTCCAACTTAGATTCCATCTCTTGTATTTCATCTTTTGTTACTATCTTCTTTTGCAAATCATTTATGTCCCTATGCATGTATTCACCTTCATCAAGAGTCCAAGTAGGATTGTCTGGAGGCTTATTTGGTGTAGAAGTTCCCTTTTTGAGTGGCATGTTGGCCAAGTATCACTTTTGAACCTTGATTTTGAGGTGGTTCTGCTAGACAATCTTTATTCTGTTGTATCTCCCAAGTTTCGACCCTTATGGGTATTAAAATTTCTTTTATGTAGTTCTCTGATATTTCTTCTCTGCAATTCCATAGGTCTGGTCAAAATTGGATGTGCCAAGTGGAATTTATGGTAACTTCCCCACAACTTGTTGCTTTTTGTCCTTTCCAGGAGATATCACTTGTATAGAGTGCCTTGCATAAACTAATTGATATAAAATTCTAAAACTTGTACCAAAAATACTATAGACTGTCCACGATCCAACGAAACTAGTCCCACTCAATTTGGATACTCTAGTCCACGATCCAATGAAACTAGTCCCACTCAATTTGGATACTCTAGGAAAAAGTTATGATTGTTTTACATGGAACACCTTCTTGAGACTAGTCAATAGGACTAGTCAGATACCCTATCTTACACAGGGTGTATATAGAAATTTAGGATGACCCAGAAGCGAAAATTTTTACCACAGATACCTTACTAATTTATATGAATATACTCCGAAGTTTAGGGTCTAAAACATTACAGAAAATTGATTATAGCGAAAATTCCTCAATGAGTCAGTTCAAGATGATTCCAAAACCCTATCTTGTACAGGATGTATCTCCAAAATTATAAGGCCTCAGGAGCTAAAATTTTAACCCAACGTACCTTGATCCGTCTACTAAATATCTTCCAAGAATTTCCTACTGAAACATTGTAGAAAAAAAGTTATAGTGAAAATTCCAAGGTGTCTCAAATGTAGCAGTGAAACCCCAAGACCTTGAGCTCTGATACCATATGTTAAGAACCAAATATCAATATAGCATAGAAAAACCTCAGAAAAATTACTCAATGCTTTGAAAAAGAGATAATTTTAGATAATAATCCTCTTCAAGGGGGCAACCTCCTTTTAACCCACTTAAATGTTCAAGTACTAGATGATTCCAAATGAAAATGTCTTATTGGTATATATAGGAGACTAGGAGGTATAATTACAACTAATGGAATAAAGCCGACATAAATAAAATAACATTACTAATCTAATATGCCCCAATTAAGGGGTAATGAGCCAATATTAGGGCTTAACAGTTCTCGAGTTAGGATGGGAATTTTGGACAAAGGAAATGGGTACTACATGTTACATGGTCAATCGATCACCCTCATCAGTGTTGGATGACAATACTCCACGAGAAGTATGGACTAGTAAGAAACCCTCTCTTACACATCTCATGGTATTTGGCTATGATGGTTATGTCCACGTTCCATAGGAAAACAAAAGTAAGTTGGATAAAAAGACTAAAACGTGTATCTTTATTGGCTATAAATATGGTCTAAAAGGCTATAAGATTTGGAACCTAGAAACTAAGAAGGTAGTGTATAGTTGAGATGTAGTATTTAGAGAAATCAAAGATGCTTTGAAATAGGAAGTCCTTCCAAGGGAGTAAGAACTGGAGAAAATAGATTTTGAATTGAAAGATAATGAATCAAACTCTATAGAAGAACATGAATACGATGAAGAAGAGCTTCATACTTTAGTATTGAGAAGATTGGTTTGGGAAAAAAAGGAAACCGGAAAGGTATACACCACTAGATGTTCGTTCAAATTTAAATTTGTTTATTATTGATGATGATCCTATAACTATTAGGGAGGAAGTGGATTCAAAGGATTGAAAACTATGGAAAAAGGACATGGTGGAAGAAATGGTGGCCTTGGAAAAGAATGAGGCTTGGGATCTAATGGAGTTTCCGACTAGAGTAAATCCATCTAGTAGAAAATAGGTGTTTAAGAATAAGTTCAATGTATAAGGAAAAGCAAAGAAATACAAATATTGGTTAGTAGTAAAAGGTTATTCTCGAGTAGAGGGAATTGAATTTGAGAAAAAAAATTCTCTTATTTCCAAGTTAACATCTATTAAAACAAATTTATTTATTTCTAATTCTTTTGATTTTTAAGTAGAACATATGGATGTGAAGATAGAATTTCTACATGGGGATATAGAAGATGAAATCTACATGAAGCATCCAAAAGGATTTGCAGTGCAGGATGAAAAAATCCCTATATGGGTTTAACTAATCACCAAGGATGTGGTATAAAAAATTTGGTACTTATATGTTGGTACTGGGCTTCACAAGGAGCAAAGTCGATCATTGTCTATATTTCAAATTAGTCGGTGATCATATTATTTATTTGGTCTCGTATGTGGATGGTATGTTGCTAATAGGAAATAACAAGCAGATTATCCAGGATGTGAAAACTCGATTGTCCTCTAAATTTGACATGAAGGATCTTGGTCATCCAAATTTCATTTTGGGCATGGAAATTCAAAGACAACAGGAAAACAATACACTCCAGTTAAGTTAAAGGAAATATGTCGAGACTATATTGCATAAGTTCAATATGAAGGAATGTAGATTGGTCAGGGATCCTATTCCTGTAGGTGAAAATTTATCTTTGGATCAGTGTTAGAAGACATGGGAAGAGGAAGAGAACATGTCTCATGTTCCATATACTAGTAAGGTTGAAAATTTGATGTATGCAATGGTCTGTACTAGACCAGACATTGCACGTGAAGTAGGAGTTTTGAGTAGGTATATGTCAAAAGCAGGGAAGGAGCATTAGGGAACAGTAAAGAGGGTTTTCAGGTATTTGTGCGGTGCTACTAGTAATGTATTGTGCTTCTAAGGAACATTGAGATTAGACAGAGTGTTGGACATATGTGGGTTTGTTGATGGAGACTAGAATGGAGATCTAAATTGTAGAATATCTACAGGTGGATATGGTTATAGAGATTGTGTCTAGGCATTGGGTTGGTACAACAAGCTATCAGGATAGATTGTGACAATCAAAGTGCAATCTTATTCACAAAGAACCCAACGTATCATTCATAGAAAAATCATATTGATGTTCAATATCACTTTTTGAGAGACATGGTTGAAGACAAGAAGGTGTTGTTGGACACTTTGGAGAATGTTGTAGATTCATTGACAAAGTCTATGAGCATTGAGAAGTTCTCCTAATGTAGAGATACAATGGGCATTGTTTCCTTGGATTGTTGACTATGTAATGTTGTAACCCCTTGTGTTAGCAACAATTTTTGTCTTGGGCACAAAAGTACCGAGGTCTGCAGGTTGCATGGGAAGCGCCCAAGCGCAGCACGAATGAATCTCTTTTCCAGTTACAAGTCAAGCGAGCAGGTGAAGTTTTGTTATCAACAGCTGAGATCCATCTATAAAGATGATCGATGGTCACGAGGATTTTGGGGCTGCCAAGTTGCCTGAGATTTAGCACAAAAGGTAGCACCCATAGTTCAAGACAGATCTGGGTCGTCCGATCCAGTTGGGACAGGTGGCAGCCAGTCAGCATTGCAAGGATCGGTGTTTCGAGAGACAAGGGACCTCCCATTCATTGCAACTGAAATCACCGATCGGTGAAAGGCCAAGGGCACCTTTGGAGCCGAGCCCACGGTCCTAGCGCCAGGTCACATCAAGCGAGCCTGGGAATGAAGGCAACCCCCTTTTAAATAACGAATGCTACCTCTTCCATTCATCTTAAGGACACACGATGCACATCCGTGCCATGTCGGCGTTCGAGAGTTCGAGGGGTAAGCGCTCCTCGTCATTTCACATCTCAAAACTTTGAATCCCGAAGCACCGAAAGCGCCCAGGATCAGGCCCATGGTTTTGGAGCCTAGTCACAAAGGAGCAGGCCTGAAGGAGGGGCGCTAATGTTTATCATTTGGAAAGACATGTCCCAAAGCACCAAGAGCGATCTTAGCCGTTCATCTCGGAGGAACACATGGTGCACGATTAGGTTCTTCGTCTTTCCGCCCATCGAAATTTCGAAGCGCAAGTAGCAACTCTTTCATATCCCCAAAGCGTGAAGCGACGAAGACGTTTTGGACCTGGGCCCATAGTATTACCGAATTGATTCAGGACCTTCAAATCAGTGGGGGGACGCGTGGCGACCGTCAAGCCCTCCCAGCATTTCGCCCATCGCGACTTTGAAGAGAGAGGACCTACTCCTTCCTATCCACGAACCCTGAAATGCCAAAAGCACTCTAGAAGATAGGTGTAGGGTCATGGCCCATGGTCGCTTGAGGGAGTAGAAAAGGTTGTACAAAAGGGGCCAAAAGCACCGAGCTGAGTTTCAGAAGGGGGGGCATTGTGTCCTCCAAATGTCGATTCGACATGATCTAAATCCCGATACCTGCCTAAAACGAATGAAGAAGAGAGAGGGTGGTTTAAACCTAGCCTCACACATTAATTACAAGGTATGGGTGTCCCAGCTAAAAGTCTACCCGAGATGGTCCTCTGTATTGGTTCTTTCCATGGAAGCCATGCTGAGTCTTCGACTTGCCAGGGAAGCTTGCGCATGCTAATTCAACATTTAAGGGCTCAGCTACCCTCTGACGTGAGCCATGCAGAATTAAGGTGGCCTATGAAAGAATAGTGCAAGTCAGATTTGATTGAAGAGACTCCTCATCCTGAAAGTCTAGTAGGCCTCTGTTGCGCAAGTGTTTTGAGTATATATACTTAGTTTTGATATTTTTCAAGGTATTGATGGTTGAGCAAGGCTCCCGGTTGTAAAACTTTAATGAAGCATTGTTATTCTGGTTATGCATGGAATCTTGAGACTTCTTGCCTTATAAATGTCAGTTTCTTTCACATCTTTATTTACACTGTGTTAGAGCAGCTCGGAATTGGAGAATCCAGTCGAGTTGTAACTGTTATAGGATGATGTAGATTGGATCACTGTAACAGTTGCATTGTTTCTAATCGGTCCTTGTGATTTTCTTAGTGCTGAATGACTTGGAATTAGAGAATCCAGTCGAGTCCCCCTTTCAGTTTCTTGAAACCCTGAACCAAGAGGATCTTGCATTCAGAGTCTTTCTTCTACAAACTGCTGAAAAGCTTGTTGCCCGAGGTAGTTTGCTCACTCTTCTTACCAAGTTTTCCACCTGCTCATCTTTTAATCAACTCACTAACTGAAGTTAGATTAAGACCTCCTTTGTTTCTTACATACCAGACCCAGTCCCTGAGTTGGAGTGATATCTCCCTGAGTCTCTACCCATTTGATCACCCATTAAAACTACCGTGACATAAAAACTGATGGGCGTTGGACTCTGCTCCTGCTACAATCCAGGAGTGACTTCTGATGCTAACATTTATGGCACCATTACTGGGGATGAAGTTGAAATTTTTCCCCGAGATTGAATGACATTGAGCCTCTGATTCTCAAGGTGCATCAGGTATCAAAGCCTTTGAAGATTGCTACTGTGCACCTGGCGACTCCATTGTGACGACTCCACTGTGGCGAAGCTTCCGTGTCAATTGTGGCTTTCAGAGGCAGGCACACGTGGTCCCATCCACAGCTGCCTCTAGCTACACCTGAAACTGATCTGGAGGTGGTTCTTAGAAAAGGAAAGATCTTTGAAGGAGAAGTTGTCGCCGTTGAACCAGGTAATCCGCCATCTCCTTCTGTAGGAACTCCATTCTCTCCTCCTCAGTTTCTTAGCAGACCTCTTTCTGAAGTTTCTCGTTTCCTAAATTTCGGGAGTGTTCCTATTGAGGTTTCCCCCCTTGGTCTGGGATTGGAGGGAGAAATCCTTGTCACTCCCCTCTCCCCTGAAGATGTACCTTGGCGTAGACCCAGGACCACTGAAGATTTCCCCACTCCTAGCTTTACCGCTCCTCCTCTTGTTACTGTTGCCCCTTCTGCACAAAGAGAAGCATCCTTTGGCTTAAGCTTGCTAGCCTTCTCCCTAAACCCCATATTGTTTCCCACTCCCCTCAAAATCTCATCCCTAGCATCCCCTTTTTGGGCTCCTTCTCCTCCAAGTTCTCCTCCACGTAATATCCCTATGGCAGGAGCAAATCCCCCTATGACCAGAATGGAGGCCATTATAGCCTCTAGGTATGCGCCCCTCATGTTACCTCAACCTCTCAATGCCCTCCCAACATATGGTTACCTCAAGCAGCTTCCCAAGTTTACAGGTGAGGGGGACATAACTGTAGAAGAACACTTAGAAGCCTTTTACAGTTTTACAGATGATAATGTTATCATGCATGCAGATGTATGGATGAGGATTTTTGTCCATAGCCTTCAAGGCGAGGCTAGAAAATGGTTCAAGGCCCTGCCTCCTAGATCTATTGATGGGATCGAAGCTTTGGATAGTGTCTTTTTGAGACAGTGGGGAGATAAAAAAGACTTCATGTACTACATGACAAAGTTTGGGTCTTTGAAGAGAAAAGAAGGGGAGTCTGCCTCCGACTTCTCCAAGAGATTCAATAAAATCCCTACTGAGATAAAACCCTCCGAAGCCTCTGCAAAAATCACTTATGCTAGCGCCTTTGATCCCAATTTCTGCCTCCTGTTGAGGGAAAGAAGAGCCACTACTCTGGCCCACATGCAGGATGCAGCCGTGGAGGTAGAATCTAACATATTGGCTGTTGACCAACTCAGGAACACTGCTAATAGAAACATATCTAGGCAGAGGCCTGAAGCTTCCCCATCCAGTCCCTCTCCCTTTCCCCTTCAGACAGATGAGACAACTAGAGTACTAAAATCACTTTCTGCCAGAATGGAAAGATGGGAGTTAGAAGGGAAGCCCATGTACAAAATTCCCCAGAATGTTGATGGTAGAGGTTTCAGGAGACCTAATAACAATGGACCACAGGCCTTCCCAAGGGAACCAAAGGGGAAATATAGGGAAGATCAAAGGATCCAAACCCCTCTCCAAAATAAACTGGTTACTCATGAGGGAGGGGAGGAGATAGACGAGTTTGACCCTGAAATTCACTATGTTGAAGAAGCTCCTCCTTTTCCCCATTTGACTCAGTCTGCATATGAAGAATCCCTGATGAACATTCAAATTCATGAGTTAGTTAAAGGAGAAAAGGCTGGTCACACCTCTAACAGATACAATCTTAGGTCAAGAAAGAAAGAAGGAGACTTTGACAGCTAAGACCAGCCCCTCATAGCAGAAAGGCCTACTAAGTCTGCAACAACCACTACTAAAGAAAAGAAAGCTTAGAATGCTTCATCGGCAGTCAAAGAACCCGTCTCTGAGGTAAGGGAAGCTCCTAAGCCTATTTCCTCCTTTAATTTTGAGCATGAAATTCAAAAGATCAAAATTCTCGTCCCCCTCTCTGAGCTAGTCAAAAATGAAGACTTCAAAAGGTCCCTCTCCAAGTTGCTACAATCCGAGTCCCCCCAGCCTCCCTCCGATTCAGTGAACCTTCAAGATGAGAAACCAGCAGTCATCCTAGGTCCCATGGTAGAAGACAGAGATGACCCATCCCCTCCCTTCTACACCTCCTTGAATATACATGATAAAGTGTTGCATAATTGCCTCATGGATTCAGGAGCTTCCCACAACCTTATGCCCAAAATTGTCATGGAAGAGCTGGGACTGGAAGTGACAAAGGCCTATCATGATTTGTACTCTTTTGATTCAAGGCGAGTACAGTGTCTGGGAGTCATCAAAGACCTAGTGGTTTCTTTGTTTCAGCTTCCCATGAAGAGTGTGGTCATGGATATTGTGGTAACTGACGTTCCCCCCAAGTTTGGCATGTTGTTGTCAAGGTCTTGGATTAAAAGACTTGGAGGAATGTTACAGATGGATCTCACATATGCCACCATTCCGGTCTTTGGAGGGGAACACAGGAGGTTGTACAGAGAAGCCCAACTAGCCTATATTGTCAGTGATGAAACAAACCCCACTAATCACCCCATATTTGCACTTGACATTGATTTAGGGTCTAGTTTGTTACAGATCACTGGAACTCCTAAGGTCCCTTTACAGATTAGAGAGTAGCCCATTATTAATCAGCAGATACCTCCTCCAGCCACCTCTGTTTGGAAGATGTTCTTTGACGGAGCTTCCTCTAGTATAGGCGCAGGCGCTGGAGTGATTTTCACATCGCCCTGTCAAGAGACCATATCCCTGTCATACAAGATGGAATTTGAAACTACCAACAATGTGGCGGAATATGAAGATCTTGTTCTGGGTATGAGGGTTGCAAAAGAAATGGGAATTAAAGAGATGAAAGTGTTCAGAGATGCAGAATTGATAATCCAACAGGTAAGGAATGTTTATCGGGCCAAGCATCCTCGGCTCAGGAGTCACAGAAACGAGGTATGGGACCTGATTGATAATTTCTTCTCAGCTTTCAACATTACTTTTGTCCCAAGGGAGAAAATACCTCGGCCGACTCCTTAGTGGTCTCATCCAGTCTGTTCAGGATCCCTCTGCCACCGAAGATCCATGGTGAGGTCGAAATAAGATACAGGCCATCCATCCTGGACAATGTAAAGCATTGGGAGGTATTCGAAGACAATCTTGAAATCAAAAAATTTCTTCAGTCCGTCGATGAGTTTTTTGCATTGCACATTGATCAGGATCCTAATCCCGAAGGTGACCCTCCCTCTGAGGTATTCTTGAATAAAATTGTTAATCACCAGATTATTCAGCTGCCTAGCAATCGCATTCCAAGGGGATTAATCCCTTTAGAAATATTATTTGACAAGAATGATGTGGCAGTAAAGGGTGGTGTTTCAAATAAAGATGTTGATACAGCCGAATGCAACATTGGCACACAGGAGGAGCCTAAGTTTGTCAAATTATCAAGCAGCCTGACCAATGAACAAAGGGTGGAATATACTGAGTTATTAAAAGAATTCGCTGATGTGTTTGCATGGTCCTATGAAGACCTCAAGACTTATGACACATCTTTCATTGAGCACAAGATCCCACTGAAAGAAGAGGCTAAGCCATTCAGGTAGAATCTGAGACAGATAAATCCCATGTTGCTACCTGTCATGGAGAAAGAAGTAAAGAAATTGCTAGATGCCCAAATCATCGTCCCCTTGAGATATTCCGAATGGGTGGCCAATTTGGTCCCAGTAAGGAAGAAAAGTGGAGAAATCAGAATCTGTGTTGATTTCAGGAACCTGAACAGGAGCTCAAGGAAAGACAATTATCCCCTGCCCAACATGGAACAAATACTGCAGAGGGTAACTAGTGCATCTAGGATATCCATGATTGATGGTTTTTCTGGCTATAATCAGATATCAGTCATACTTGAGGACAGAGAAAAAACAACCTTCACCACTCCTTGGGGCACATTCATGTATGCCAAAATTCCTTTTGGATTGATGAATGTAGGGGCAACATTTCAGCGAGCCATGGACATAGCCTTCATCAGAGAGAAATATAAGTTTATGGTGATCTATCTGGATGACATAACAGTCTTCTCCAGATCTGATAGAGAGCACTGTTGTCATCTGAGAATTTTTTTTTTGAAGTGTCGAAGGTTTGGCCTATCCTTAAACCCCAGGAAATCTTTGTTTTCTATGAAGGAGGGGAAGCTATTAGGCCATATAGTATCAGCAGAAGGAGTGAGGATTGATCCTAGCAGGGTAGAGGCAATTCAAACCCTATCACTTCCTAGATCCAAGAAGGAAGTCCAGGCCCTTTTAGGAAAGATTAACTTTCTGCGGAGATTCGTCTCAAATTTCGCTGAACTGGTGAAACACATCACAGCCATGCTTAGAAAGGGAAACAAAGTAAAATGGACCGTTGAACCCAGGGAATATTTTTTCCAAATAAAAAGGGCACTAACTGAGGCACCCGTGTTTATTAGTCCTAATTATTCCAAACCCTTCCTAGTTTTTTCTTTTGCTTCTTTCGATACGGTAGCAGCAGTGTTATTGCAGAAAAATGAGGAAGGGCGAGAGAAACCCATTGCATTCTTCAGCAAGGCATTAAGAGATGCATAGATCAGGTATGAAATCATGGAAAAACAGGCCTATGCCTTAGTGAAATCTCTCAAAGATTTTAGAGTTTATGTCTTGCACTCAAAAGTGACCGCATATGTTCCTTCAGCCTCTATGAAGGACATCCTTTTATAGCCTGACATAGATGGGAGAAGAGGTAAGTGGATTGCCCAGATCCTAGAGTTTGATCTGGAGATTAAGTCCACCAAGTTGATAAAGGGGGAGGGTTTAGCCAAGCTACTGGATGAATCCAATTGAAAAGCCTTGGGGATTAGCTTCATCAATGCCTATTCAAAAAATCCGCAAGTTGAGTCGTCCAATAAGAATTCTTAGGGTGCCTTATCACTAATAGCATGCACCTGGTACAAGTATATCTTGTACTTTCTGCAAGAATTGAAGCCTCCTGGTGGAATGGGAAAAAGCAAGGCGAGAGATTTAAAGCTCAAGGTGGTTAGATATTGCCTCATTGACCAAGCCTTGTACTGGAAAGACCCTCTAGGGGTATTTTTAAGATGCTTGGACCCGCAAGAAGCCCATAAGGTTATGTTTGATTTCCATAATGGCCTTTGCAGGGGGCATCATTTCTGGAAGACCACAGCTCATAAGATCCTCAGGGCTGGATATTATTGGCCTACTTTATTCGCTGATGTCTGCAAAGAAATCAGAGCTTGCATCAAATGCAAAAATTTCTCAGGAAAACAACAGCTCAAATTGTTTCCATTAAAGCCTATAGTAGCTTCAACACCTTTTCAGCAGTGGGGGTTGGACTTCATTGGAGAAATTCATCCTCCCTCAAGTGGTCAACACAGATGGATCCTGACTGCGACAGACTATTTCACCAAGTGGATAGAAGCTACCCCTACCAGGAGTACTTCTCACAAAGTAATTATCAGCTTCCTAGAGGATATCATAGCCAGATTTGGTTGTCCCAGCAAAATCGTCACCGACAATGCCGCCTCTTTTAGGTCTGAGCCTCTGGTCAAGTTTTGTGAACAGTTTGAGATTTTGCTGATCCACTCTACTCCCTATTATCCTCAAGGAAATGGACTGGCGGAGTCTTCCAATAAAATTCTGATCAAGCTCATTAAAAAATTATTGGAAGACAATAAAAGGGCCTAGGATTCAAGGCTCAAATTTGCTCTATGGGCCAACTGGGTGATAACAAAGAAGTCCCTAGGCATCTCACCTTTCCAACTTGTTTATGGAACAAAGGTTGTTTTCCCTACTCAGCTCGCTTTATCTGTGGTGAAATTCCTCCAGGACCTTGAAGGAGAGCCTGACCATATGTTCAGAAGGATTCATCAGATGGTGGAAGTACAATAGATCAGGGAACAGGTCATGAACAGGGCCTACCATCATCAGTAGAAGATCAAGCAAACCTTTGATAGGAAGAGAAGAAAGAAAGATTTCGAGCTAGGTGATCTGGTGCTCAAATGGGATGCACCCAGGCAGGATAGGGGCAAACACAGTAAGTTTGATGCCCTCTAGTTTGGGCCTTTCAAGATCTTTGAGGTATTTTCAAACAACACTTACAGGTTGCAGGATTTGGAAGGGGAAGAAGTTTTTGATGGCTTAGTAAATGGGCATTTATTAAAAAAATGGTTTTTGTAAGCCACACGCGGCTTCTTTTGTTTTGTAAATATTGTTTTTTGTTTTTGGCTTAATAAATGACTCCGTAGCCCAAAAGCAAGGCGCACTGGATCTGCAAAAGAGAGTCCTTAGAGCATCACAGGGACGACTCTATCCCCCATGGAGCCTAATGTTAGCAACAATTTTTGTGTTGGGAACAAAAGTACCCAGGTCTGCAGGTTGCACGGGAAGCGCCCAAGCGCAGCACGGAAGAATCTCTTTTCCAGTTACAAGTCAAGCGAGCGAGCGAAGTTTTGTTATCAGCTGAGATCCATCTATAAAGTTGATCGACGGTCACCGAGATTTCGGGGCTGCCAAGTTGCCTGAGATTTAGCACAAAAGGTAGCACCCATAGTTCAAGACAGATCTGGGTCGTCCGATCCAGTTGGGACAGGTGGAAGCCAGTCAGCATTGTGAGGATCGGTGTCTCGGGAGACAAGGGACCTCCCATTCATTGCAACTGAAATCGCCGATCGGTGAAAGGACGAGGGCACCTTTGGAGCTGAGCCCACGGTCTTAGCGCCAGGTCACATCAAGAGAGCCTGGGAATGAAGGCAGCCCCCTTTTAAATAACGAATGCTACCTCAGCCATTCATCTTAAGGACACGCGGCGCACATCCGTGCCATGTCGGCGTTCGAAAGTTTGAGGGGTAAGTGCTCCTCGTCATTTCACATCTCGAAACTTCAAATCTCGAAGCGCCGAAAGTGCCCAGGATCGAGCCCATGGTTTTGGCACCTAGTCACAAAGGAGCAGGCCTAAAGGAGGGGCACTAATGTTTATCATTTGGCAAGACAGGTCCCAAAGTGCCGAGAGCGATCTTAGTCATTCATCCCGAAGGAACACATGGTGCGTGATTAGGTTCTTCGTCTTTTCTCCCATTGCGATTTCGAAGCGCAAGTAGCATCTCTTTCATATCCCCGAAGTGCGAAGCAACGAAGATGTTTCAGACCTGGGCCCATAGTATTACCGAATTAATTCAGGACCTTCAAATCAGTGGGGGGACGCGTGGAAACTGTCAGGCCCTCCTGGCATTTCGCCCATTGCGACTTTGAAAAGAGAGGACCTACTCCTTCCTATCCACGAACCCCGAAACGCCAAAAGCACTCTGGAAGATAGGCATAGGGTCATGGCCCATGGTCGCTTGAGGGAGTAGAAAAGGATGTACAAAAGGGGCCAAAAGCATCAAGTTGAGTTTCAGAAGGGGGGGCATGGTGTCCTCCAGATGTCGGTTCGATGTGATCTAAATCCCGATACCTACCTGAAACGAATGAAGAAGAGAGAGGGTGGTTGAAACCTCGCCTCACGCATTAATTGCAAGGTATGGGTGTCCCAGCTGAAAGTCTACTCGAGATGGTCCTTTGTACTGGTTCTTTCCATGGAAGCCATGCCAAGTCCTCGACTTGCCATGGAAACCTGTACACGCTAATTCTGTATTTAAGGGCTCAGCTACCCTCTAGCGCGAGCCATGCAGAATTAAGGTGGTCTATGACAGAAGAGTGCAAGTTAGATTTGATTGAAGAGACTCCTCATCCTGAAAGTCTAGTAGGCCTCTGTTGCGCAAGTGTTTTGAGTATATATAATTAGTTTTGATATTTTTCAAGGTATCGATGGTTGAGCAAGGCTCCCGGTTGTAAAACTTTAATGAAGCACTGTTATTCTCGTTATGCATGGACTCTTGAGACTTCTTGCCTTATGAATGTTAGTTTCTTTCACGTCTTTGTTTACACTGTGTTAGAGTAGCTCGGAATTGGAGAATCCAGTCGAGTTGTAACTGTTATAGGATGATGTAGATTGGATCACTGTAATAGTTGCATTGTTTCTAATCGGTCCTTGTGATTTTCTTAACGCTGAACGACTTGGAATTAGAGAATCCAGTCGAGTCCCCCTTTCAATTTCTTGAAACCCTGAACCAAGAGGATCTTGCATTCAGAGTCTTTCTTCTGCAAACTGCTGAAAAGCCTGTTGCCCGAGGTAGTTTGCTCACTCTTCTTACCAAGTTTTCGACCTGCTCATCTTTTAATCAACTCACTGACTGAAGTTAGATCAAGACCTCCTTTGTTCCTTACATACTAGACCCAGTCCTCGAGTTGGAGTGATATCTCCCTGAGTCTCTACCCATTTGATCACCCATTAAAACTATCGTGACATAAAAATTGATGGGCATTGGGCTCTGCTCCTACTGCAATCTAGGAGTGACTTCTTACGCTAACACCTTGTATGCAAAGAAAACAACAAGTGGACTCAGAATGTTGGGTATGTGTTATATTCTTTGCCTAAAAAACCCCATGTGTTTCATTATACCAGGAACAGTGGGGGAATCATATGGGGAGTTGTAGCCCCACTTGTCCTAGGGGTTGCAGGGGAGGCAAAGCTCCCTTGGGTAGGGAGTTGTATGGGGGAAGAGCCTCTAAAAAAAATTATGTGTTGATTTTTGCGTCTAGTTTTTAGTGGTTTTTAGCAAGCATATTTTTATTTTTGTGGCTTGTGGTGCATGGTTCAAATTGTGGCTTAGCCCATGGTTTTCTCATTTTAGTTAATGAATTAGGGTTATAGTCTAATATGCATCAATGGATTAGGGGTTTTGGGATGTCACGGGATCCTATATATATTGTATTGTAAACAATGAAGTTAAATGATGATGAATAAGAATTAGAGGTGTGGCTCTAAATAGGTTGTTGGGTTCCCGGTTTGGGTTTCCAAGGTAAATATTTGTGTATATGTGTGATTGAAATTGTGTTATTTTTTGTTTTTTAAGAATCCATGTGTGCATTGCATTATTGTAAAAGGTTTGAAACTTACAAATATTTTATTTTTGAAAGTAAAGTTTAGTTTCTAGATAATTCTCCACCACCAAGCCTATTTTCCATCAAATCCTTCCTCAGTGAGAGTTGTATAGACTATCTTAGAGACATATGTTCCAGTGGGATTGAGTGACCAAATGAATTGATCATCATCTTCTTGAATTTTAACATTATTGTCTTTTAGGACCTCTACATAACCCTTCCATTCTTTAGCAAATTCTTCTCTCAATCCTAGTTCCTCCTAGGTGCGCCATTGTTGTTTTCATTTTGTAAATCTCTCTGAGTTCACAATTTGTCTTAGAGTATGAAATCCTTTACTTATGAGATCTTAGATCCACTAAGGGGGTAATCTATACAAACCTTCATTTCCTATGCAAGGATCAAGGCCAATTTGAACTTTCTCACCTTTTTCCACCTTTGAGATCAATGAATTTCTAACCAAATGAAAGGAAGAGTTCACAACTTTCCAAATAATTGAAACATTATATAATTGTTTATCTTGATTTCTGATCCAAAATCTCTTTTATATATTAATACATATAAAACATAAATATATTATAAATTATAATAATAAATAGTTAAAATAACTTTTATATATAATTATATAATTATAAAATCTTAATTATATATCCTTACTCTGTTTAATAAAGTGAGATAAAAATACATTATTTATAAAATATATTTTCCTTCCTTACTCTGTTTAATAATGTGAGATGATGGAAGGAATGATGGAAATCCTACCTTCTGTATGAGAAGAATAATTATGCAATGGGAAATAATTTCTCATACCCAACAGCCATGTCTCGATGACCATTTTTCACTCACACAGTCAGTTATGCTTCATACATTCATTTTACTGTACCTGAATTGTATCCATATCCATATCTGTTTGCGTAGTTGGTTAGCTTGGGAGTTGGACTGAAGAAGTAGGTTTTCAGGCCCATGGAATATTGAAGAGCTGGGTTGTCAGGACCGTGAGCAATTTCTCTCTAGGTGAGAGAATTGTTGGGAAGTGTTTTCCTGAAGGTGCTAAACTATAGTTGTAGGGCTCTAAGACTTCCTTTCTGGCCTATTGCTGAAGCCTGGAAAGGAAGTAGGGAAACCAAAGGACTATTGAGCAGAGAAGGGGCACACTTCTTGGGGTGGGACAGACATGTGGGGAATGAGGGACTGTAGGCTGTTAGTTTGAATAGGCACCTGTGACAGAGTCTTTCCTATTATCCAAGGCTACATAGATCCTGGGTACATGCTAATGGTTGTAGCATGCATTTCATGCACTCTTCTGCTAAGTGCATCAACCCTATTGTGGGTCATTTGAAATCCTAGAGAGGATTGGTCCAGTGCCTTATATGATTGCATTGCCTGCATCTATGTCTATTCATAATGTATTCCATGTATCATTGCTCAAGAAATATATACCTAATGTTAATCATGTTATTGATTGGAATGTGATTCAGGTGGAACAAGAAGGCACTTTTCAAGTGCATCTAGTACGCATTCTGGAACGAAAAATCAAATAGCTCTGGAATCGATCCATAGAGGTTGTAAAGGTCCAATCGAATTGGTACGGCCCTGAGGATGCTACTTGGGAGCATGAGGAGCAATGCAAGCAGAATACCCACATCTTTTTGAGGATGTTTGAAATTTTGTTATATATGTGTACGTGATGCACTAAGGATAGTGCATAAATAAGGGGAGGGAATTGTAATATCCCCAGGCCGAACCCAATTGTAAATGTAAATGCAATTGTACTTAATCCGGTGAGCTATTTGATATCATTTTTTGGTATGCACCTTTCATGGCATAGTGTGTGCATGTACTGCGCAGTAAAATGATGGAGTGTGCACATTCTAGGATATCACGCGTAGCATATTAAGTGCGCGTGATATTGAGGTCAACAAGCCTTTGTGAATATGCTATGTTTTATAAGCTAGTGAGTTGTTTTGTGATGATTAGGCCGGAGAGCCTAGATGTTAAAGGCCAGTGCACCTCTTTTTGTATATGTCTTATGATTAATATAAAATACATCAGTGCATGCAGACTGACCATGATGAAAGAGATGGGGAACTAATCTCCACTAGTTAGGGAAAGGGTGGGGGCTAAAATTTAAGGAAAAAGGGAGCTTAAGACAAAAAGGAATATTATATTAATATTTCTTAAAGTACAAAGTATGGATAATTATTTTATCCTAAGTTCTAAAGTTGGGGACAAGTGGGCCAAAGTAGCTCCCAACATGACAAGTGTCAAGTTGGGGACATGCATACATATTGTTGGGACTTAGTTCATTTCGGGGGATCTTTTCCATCATTCAGCCATGATTCCATGACCATTTTTCACTCATGCAGTCAATTATCCTTCATACATTCATTTCACTATACTTGAACTGTATCCATAGCCATATCTCTTTGCGCAACTGGTTATCTTGGGAGCTGGACTGAAGAAGCGAGTTGTCAGGCCCATGGAATATTGAAGAGGCAGGTTGTCAAGCCTGCGAGCAATTTCTCTCTGGGTGAGAGAATTGTTGGGAAGTGTTTTCCTGAAGGTGCTAAACTACAGTTGCAGGGCTCTGAGACTTCCTGTCCATCCTGTTGTTGAAGCCCAGAAAGGAAGTGGGGCAGCCGAAGGACTTTTGAGCAGAGAAGGGGCACACTTCTTGGGGTGGGACAGGCATGTGGGGAATGAAGGATTGTAGGTTGTTAGTTTGAATAGGCACATGTAACTGAGTCTTTCCTGTTTTCCATGAGCCATTAGCCTGGTTAGGAATCCCTTTACTCAAGTGGAGTTTAGTCTCAGCTCGGGGGTGACCCACTGCTGAGAGTGATGGGCAGTGCGGTCTAACGCTGGGAGGTTCATGGAAGGTTTTCACATGGTTGGTGATATTATTACAAAGATAAGTTCCAATTGTGAGATAAATTTACATGTTGCATTGTTATTTACGTGTTTATTTTTATGGGTATTGCATGTATATGTTGCAAGTAACACCATTGGAAAAATGGAAAATGACCACCATTGGCAAAATGGAAAATGATATTAATGCGGTGAAGCCAATTGCAACTGACAGCGATGAGATAAAGAAGCATATGATGCAGTTCAAGTACGTGCAACCTATGGGTGACACCTAGATTCAAATATGGTGCAGGAACTCTCCAAGAAGAAGCTCATGGAAGAAAAATAAAGAATTTGGTAATCATGGTGTTCAAATGTTTTTAAGTCAACTCAATCAACATTTCATGATACGTCAAATATCGCACAGAATCCTTCCAGCGATATATATATATAATCCCATGGAGTGACAAACTCTTTGATGAGTGCATGATCATGTAAGGGGCAAGATTACTTCAACCAATTATTCAAGGTTCAACCATCTAGATTAGAGACGGACAACACCTTTTAGTATCAAAAGCTTGCTACCAAAGTTGTAGGTTCAGGTTCAATATGTAATGAAAAATTACTTCCATTAAATCACTAAGGGGGACTCAACATAAAGTAAGGATCAAGCCTCAATATCTAACCATCGAGTTGGCTTGCTGGAGAAAAGCTAAGAACATGATGTTATGCAAGTATATCACTCATTCTCATAACATAGAGTGAGTTGTCCAAATTAACATCATCTTTCTTACCACTCTTCGAAGTCCATTACCCAGTCTAACTCCCCTTTAGAGAGTGTGGTGTTGGTTTTAGAGGTTTCTTGCTTCCTTCAGTTCATTGGTATACCAATGAACCACTTTCTCCATTTAAGTATAACTCTTTGGATGCATAGCTTCAAGATCCTCCTATGCCAATTTAAAGTGGGGTTTCATTGGATTTTGGTGGAAGGTAAGCACCAAATCCAGTGGGGGGCAGATTATATCGAATCCATCATAGGAGATAGAAACGAAGGAGCATTGTATATTAATAGTCCCCGGATATTATGGAATATGTGGTTTGTTCCATGTCATGTTCAAAGATTCTTATAATTCCCTCTCCAACTTTTTTCAGCATCCTAACCAATGGTTCCTAGCCTTATATTTGGGAGAAGCCCTCAAGCTTTGATCTTATATCCCAATCCCTCACTTGACCAAACACTATTCACAGGATTACATCTTATGTTCAAAGATTCTTATAATTTCTTCTCCATTTTTTTTCAATATCCTAACCAATGGTTCCTAGCCTTATATTTGGGAGAGCCCTCAAGCTTAGATCTCACATCCCAGTCCCTCACTTGACCAAACACTATTCATAGGATTACATCTTTCCTTCTCAGTGCTCCAGTGGACAAGGGTACCAAGAGGTCGACAAAGAATATCAACATTTCAACCCCCAAATCTATTAGACCTTGGGAGGCAATCCAACCCACAATAGTGAAAATGTGAAGTTTTGAACTAAGATTTCAAGACATTATATCCTATACAAGGCAACCCTCCTCCATCAACGCCTAGTAGCAGGTTACCTCTTCTGCACAAAGAGACATCTCCAACACCAAATCCAACTCTTCCAACCAATCATCTGTAAATAGATTCTTTCATTTGAGACCTTAAATGGTAGGTGAATCATACAATTCGAAGTGGATACTTCAAAGGAGGACAACACACCCTCTCCCTCGTCCAATGATAGACACTTGGAACCTTGAGGCTCTTTTCTTTATACCCTTTTCTGGAGCATTATATTTCTCTTTAAAGTTGAGATACTTGAGATAATTAAGCTTGGATTTTATAAATTAGTTTTTCTTTATCTTTTTGTAGGAATGGTGCTTGCATTTCCACTATATATCATCACTTATGTATTGACCAATCCCATTAACCTGCTTTAATCTTTTATTCAACCTAATAAACTTATTTTATAGTATCTTACCTTCTCAATCACAACTAAGGAATATGAAAAAAAAATAAACCAAACATCTTTTTTTCTAATACATCTTACTAATACATCAAGTGATCCAGAAGATACAAGTGGTCCAGAAAATATAAATGTTCCATGAAAAATTACTTCAAGAGAACAAAGAGGAATATATGGAAAACGAAACTGTTTAGAACACAGAAAGAATAACCATCTCTCGTATCCTTGAAATCTAAAGATAAAAAAGGATCCAAAAGGAACATTGCACTCTTACACTCTACAAGTTTATACCAAGTTTCATTTAAGGTGAAAAATCTCTTAAATACTGTTTCTGATAATATGTTCCTACCGAAGGTGGGAATTATTTAATGTAATGAGAAGATGTCAAAGATTCCCATCTTACTGATGGTTTTCCCTGAGAATCAACAATATTTAGGCGTGATCCATGAATATATAGGACGGTGGATCAAAGAATGTCGCAGTGACACGGCATTATCGAAAAGTCAAAGAAATAAGTTATATTGATAGTACATATAATTTATTTTTATTGGTTTTTTTAATGTTTAATTTTTATTGATTGAATATGTGTGGTTTAAATATAAAGAGGTACGGCATGTATACTTCTGTAAATTTTATTAGTTTAAATAAAGAATTCTTTGTTTCATAAACAAGTTTCTTACATCAATTTGATGTCTAGATTTGATCATGACTTTATTATTATTATAAAAAATTTATTTAAATTTTAAAATTATAAATGATCACATTATTATTATTATAAAAAAATTATTTGAATTTTAAAATTATAAATTTAAATGACATAAATTGTAATATCAACTTATAATCACTAAAAACCAGGTTTTCATTAATAGGTCTGAGTGGGCCTAATGGTTAAGAACATGTATTTTCTCTTAAGAGATCATAGATTCAAATCAAAAGGGGATAGGGTATGTATACCTTTGTAAACTTTACTAGTCAAATCGTTAAACAAACATCTAATATTTAACACCGTTTAAAATTAGTGGACTGTGAAACTGCTGGCATCCCCTTATACATTTATACTCATAGAAATGATGACTTTATCTATCCATACATACGCATACCATACATGCTATGGAAGTGAGATTCATCCCCTTTGGACGCCATTACTGCTGTCCAGCAGTTTGAGTTAAACACAGGATTTGCATAACGTTCAATGAATGTGGATGCCTTTCCGTTCAACTGCTTCGCATTTGGTAATAACGACCGTTGCCAAATCAATAGGATCCCTGACCGGATATTATTTTGTTATATTCCGTTTCGTTGTTATTATGGAAAGCAGAGTGAGATTGATTGAATGTTTTTGGTAAATAATATATATATTCAATCTCACTCTGCTTAACTACTCTTTTACAAAACATAATTGATGGAATGTTTTTGGTAAATTATATATATATATATATATATATATATATATATATATATATA
>CBVK0104095512.1:0-31611 GCA_900067695.1 Picea abies
CAACAGAAATGTGCATAACTGTATGGTTGACTCGGGAGCATCATCAAATGTGATGCCTTGGTCAGTCTGCCAAAAGATTAATGCCGAAGTAGAGCCATCTTCTTTGAAAATCATACAACTTGATAGAACATATGTTAAAGTTATAGGCGAATTGAAAAATGTATTGATTAGATTATCATCTAACCCAAAGGTTCATCAAGTTATCGATATAATTGTGGTTGATATTCCAGAAGTGTATGGTATGTTTTTGAGCAGGGACTGGTCGGAGGAGCTTCATGGTTACTTCGCAACAGACTGGTCTCACTTATGGCTTCCGGAAAATGGCAAGCCTAACAAGATCAGGGTGAATCGTGAGCATTACCTCAAGTTCACAGTGACAGACTTGAATGACCCCAATGAACCATATACACCTCCAGAAGATTCACCTGAAGTCAAAGGAATGGACACCTACTTCGGAAATTTCATGGCTGAAGTTTCACCTATCAACAATTCACAACAACAATCCGAGATCAAAGCATATATGCAACCAACAACTTCTATCCAAAAGTCCTGTGAGCCTGATAAGAATCAAATTTGGTCTTTATACTTCGATGGTTCCAAGTCGAAAGAAGGAGCTGGTGCAGGCTGCATCATCATTGATCCGGCAGGTAACAAAACATTATTATCTTGTAGATTAGAATTTGAATGTACTAACAATGTTGCAGAATATGAGGCTTTATTACAAGGTCTCAGAAAAGCCTTAGACATGCACATTCAAAATCTAGTTGTATTCGGTGACTCAGAGATAGTGGTCAGACAGGTGAGAAATTCTATACATTTTCTTACCCCGCATCTCAAATGTTACCAGTCTGAGGTATGGAGTTTAATAAACAAATTTTCTTCTTTTAATATTAATTCCATTCCTAGATCAAGTAATGCTGAAGCAGATCTATTCGCTAATGTTTCCTCTAAACTTCTTCCTGCAGAAGGCTTATCTCCAAACGCATTCTCCGTGGAGCTATTGTTTCAACCATCTGTTCCAGATAATATCACGAACTGGAGAGTATTTGATGATGATCAGCAAATCATTAACTTTCTGCACATGGAAGAAACCTTCCAAGGAGCTGTGATAGATGAACAAACGCATGATGATAATTTGCATGACTTTACAGTAATACCTAATCCGAAACCTCCTGAAGCTCAATCGGACATGGTAAATTCCATACCCAAATATGTTTCTAGATTAGAAAAGTTTTATGATTTCGAAGATAATTTTAAAAAGACGGTCAATTGTAAAACCAACAGTTCCTCATTGTCTTATGAAAAAGTCAATTTAGGAACTAGTGAAAACCCTCAGTGTATCAACTTAGGCTTGGGATGTTCTAAGCAAGAAAAAGCTGCTTTTGTTAAATTATTTAAAGAATTTAAGGATGTCTTTGCTTGGACTTACGAAGATCTTAAGACATTCGATCCTAACATTATACAACATGTTATCCCAATGAAACCCCAAACCTTGCCTTTCCAACAGAAACTGAGGAAAATGCATCCGAAACTAGAACCGACCATACAAAAAGAATTGAATAAACTCCTTAGTGCTAAGATAATTTTTCTTGTTAGACACACTCAATGGGTATCCAACCTCGTCGCAGTGTGAAAGAAAAGTGGGGAAATTCGACTTTGTGTTGATTTCCGAAACCTCAACAAAGCGTCTGATAAAGATAATTATCATGTTCCTCCCATGGAACAAATACTTCAACAAGTATCTGGTTCCGAGAGGCTATCTTTATTGGATGGTTTCTCTAAATATAACCAAGTCTTAATGTCTCCATCAGACTAATTAAAAACTACCTTCCGTACCCCGTGGGGCACTTATGCTTATCGAAAAATGCCCTTTGGATTGATTAATGCTGGTGCTACTTTTTAGAGAGCAATGGACATTGCTTTCCGAGGCTTTATCAATCACTCCGTAGTAGTCTACCTAGATGATGTGACCGTTTATTCTAAAAACAAAGATGATCATCTAGCTCACCTACGAGCCGTTCTGCTACGATGTCGTAAATTTGGCATCTCCTTGAACCCCAAGAAGTCCATCTTTGTAGTAGAACAGGGTAAACTACTAGGATTCATTGTGTCTAGCGATGGAATGATTATTGACCCCGAGAGGACCCAAGTCATCGCTAAACTTCCCCCACCCACTTCCAGGAAATCCATGCAGTCCTTCCTTGGACAGATTAATTTCATGAGAAGATTTGTCCCCAGGTTCTCCGAAATGGTCAGGCCTCTCCAGAACCTGATTAAGAAGGACACCCAATATCACTGGGGACCCACTGAAAACCAAGCTTTTAACGATATAAAGAAGGCTATAATTAATGCTCCGTCTCTCATGAGCCCTGATTTCTCTCAAGAATTTACACTCTATACTTTTGCCTCTGATCATTCCTATGCCGCAGTTCTAACTTAGAAGAACGCCGAGAACAACGAAGTACCCAACGCCTTTATGAGCTCTGCTTTCAAAGGTGTTGAACTTAACTACCCAGCGGTTGATCGACAAGCCTACGCTGTCTTCAAGGCAGTTAAGGATTTCCGGTCTTATCTTTTGAAGTCAAGGACGAAGGTCATTGTTCCTTACTCTGCCATTAAGAACTTGTTAGTACAGAAAGAGTTAGGAGAGAAAAGAGCCAACTGGGTCACCTCCTTGCAGGAGTATGACCTAGAAATTACTCCAGCTCAGATCGTGAGAGGCCAAGGGTTGTGTAAATTGGTAGTTGATTCAGAAACTGAACAAAAAGAAGATAGTGATACGTCAATCCTAGAACAACGCGATCACAGTTTGATTTGTTGCACACAAAACCTAGTGAGTCCTTGGTATGAAGACATTAGACACTGTCTTCAACATGGATCAGAACCCCGTCACCTTGACCCTGCCAAGAGAAGAGCATTGAGACTAAAGTCTGCCTCCTTTCATCTAGTTAACAGTATACTATTTCGTCAAAATTTTGATGGCGTACTGATGCGTTGTCTTGAAAAGGACGAAGCAGAGAAAGTTTTGCTCGAGTTGCATGCAGGTGAAGCTGGTGGTCACTTTGGTGGCGACACCACTGCTCATAAAGTCTTAAGAGCTGGTTATTACTGGCCAACACTTTTTAGAGACGCCCACGCCTTGTGCCGAAAATGTATCATTTGTCAGAAAGCGTCAGGGCGATTGCAAAAACCAGCCTTCCCCTTGCAGCCCGTTACAGTCGATTCTCCTTTCCAGCAATGGGGCCTTGATATCATTGGTCCTATTAACCCTCCATCCTCACAATAGCACAAATACATTGTGACAACCATTGATTACTTTACTCGATGGTCTGAAGCCGCCGTGCTAAAAACTGTTAACACAAGTCAGGTGATTGCTTTTCTTAACTCACATATCATTACCCGTTTTGGTATCCCTGATTGTCTAGTCTTTGATAACGCTTCATACTTTTCTTCTCTTGAGATGAGTGAGTTCGCCTTAGAAAAAGGAATAAAGTTGAAGTACTCCGCTAGTTATTACCCCCAGGGAAACGGCCTAGCAGAGTCAACAAACAAGAACTTGATCAAGATTATCAAGAGAACCGTGGTTGAAAATCACAAGAACTGGCACAACGCACTGCTGAATGCATTGTGGGATGATAGGGTAACACCCAAAGCTACTATAGGTAATTCTCCTTTTTTCCTCGTTTATGGCAGAGAGGCCATTTTGCCACCTCATGTTCTTCTTCCGTCGCTCCAATTGTCACAAAAGGTTCAAGAAGAAGAATGTCCTCCTTTACAAAGCCGTATTAATGCTCTGATGAAGTTAGAAGAAGTAAGAACCCAAGCCAAGCGTAAATTAGATCAACATCAACAACTGATTAAAAGCTGGTTCGATGCTAATTCTGCTTCTGATAGAAATTTTGAAGTAGGCGATCTCGTCTTAAAGTGGGACAAATCACACGAAGAGAAGGGAGAACACACTAAATTTCAAAATTTGTGGCTTGGGCCATTCTTGATTGCTGAAAAAGTTGGGTCCTAGTTCCTTTCATTTGCAGAGTCTTGAAGGACAGCGTGACACCTACCCGGTGAATGGCCAAGTCCTGAAAAGATACTTTGCCTGATCTCCATCCTTGTATATTATGTAAATATTTCCTTTTTGTTTTTATTTTTGCCTTTGTTTTCGTTTTATGATTTTGATTTGATTGATCAGTTTGGTGTGTTTTTGTGTGTTTTGAAACATATGCATGATTATACACTGAGCTATTCAGACATAGACCATAGAAAAATATCTTCGCTGAAATAACTTCTGAAAGATTGTACAAACATCAGTGATATATATTTCTGAAAATGATATTGGAAAATGTTGTTTGAAAGAAGTGTACTAATTTCAATCTCTAAGTGAAGTTTGTCATGGTTATCTTTATCTTTTTACGCTATCCCTTTTCCGTAAAGGAATGACTCAAAAAGATGTCTCCCTATCATAGCAAGTTGTTTTAGAAATAAAACATGTCTGGTGCTGGATAAAGGACAGTATCAAAAAAAATTCTAATGAGGTCGAAAAAATATGAAAAAATATCAAGATTTTCAGCGTCACCTCGCTCAACCATTCTATAAAAGGAAAAAAAAAATAAAATGTTATTATGAGCTGTGGGAAGTGTTTGTAAACCCGCCGGGATACTGAACAGGTCCACTGGTAGCGGGCCAATGCAAGCATGGCGCCAAGACAACTTCGCCGGGGTACTGAACAGGCCTGCTGGCAGCAAAGCAATGTCGGGTACATAAAAATCTGTGTAAAAATTATGAGAAACCTCTTTAATGTCCTTATTCTAATATGGAGCTTCTTGACAGGATAAAGACATCTGAGTGGGTTAAATGACAACCCTGTCGAGGCTATGGACGCCTGCTGGCAGCAGTGGCCATGCCAACAGTATTGAAGATTTTATCATAAAAATCATGGCTTACTGATCTTAAAGACTGTTTTTGGTTTGCATCTTTTAAAACATCACTGAAAAAGATAGTTGATGATGATGTAGTACGATTTTCTGGTTGTTCTTTCAAGTTGAATTTTTCTTTGTTGTCCCGATCTGAATTCATTTCTTTTAACAGAGATAACTTCTTCGCCCAACATGTCGCCATTGTTGGCAGCCAATTCATTTTTTTAATTTGCCCTAAAAAGCTGCCTACACCCCTTGTCTCATTAACGACAAAGCATCGTCACATATTGCTACAAGACATTGTATTCATTTTTGCGAAAATTGCAATTTGATTTCGCTTCAGTTTTCACAACTGAAAGTGTGAAAACACCTCTTTCGTTGCTTAGATTGTCGTCGTCTTTTATTGATTTTGTTGAAAGACACTTGATCATTGGTTTATGACATTACTGCAAAAGATTTTTTCAAACTTATGTCCTTTAGCATACTCTTACCTTATTGCGCATTTGGATCTGTTTGATTACTAAGCCATTGAGCATGAAGATTTACTGGTTACCTTTGACTCTATAAAGGTTGTGATTGATTTTGGTCTTATATGTTTTAGTCCCTATTAGCTCTTGACTTATTGATCATATGAGATTTTTCATTGCAATAAATTTGAAATATAAACATTTGGATGTGCAACGAATGCATTGGTAAGTTTATAAGGTCGATTTGGGAACAAAAACTATGGTGTGAGTTTCACAAAGGCGCGTGGATTAATCTTTTGGATTTCTATGGGTTGAATCAATGTTCGATGCATTTTTTTATGAGTTGATATTACATTGAGCGATCATAGTTTTAAACTATGCTCTGGCATGATTGAATTAACAACAGTTTAAAACGTTTGATTGACACAACAGATCGTTGGATTTCATGTTGATTTGGACTGTACACTTGGCACATAATGATAACATATGGTGTTGGTTTTATTGTGGATGAATGGCACGTTGTTATGGTTGTACACCTGTTTGGTTGGCCGATACATATGTTTTAAACGATTATGATTATGGATTGAATAGCACTACACACAGTCATTAATACATTGCGTGGCGATGATAATCCCACAACCTTCGCATGCATGTAGTTAATTTCGGCCTCCCTGAGCGCTAAAATTGTTAAACCCTATCGTTTTTGACCCTGTGCATTGTTTTGTTTCGATTCAAACCCCACCATGCAGAGAAGCTATGGCTCCTATCGTAAGGTCCGAGCCAAATGTATGCCAAGTGCTGTTAATGTTTGATGGTGCGTATAGTGACTTGGAAGAGTTTGGGTGGCTCCCGTTTATAAGGAAATTCGATGGTTATAACCTCACTGTGGCTCGACAATTTGCATTGTCATTCGATGGTTGCCGAGCCAAAGTTGGAGATGTCCAGCTTGAAATCACTGAACAATTTCTCAGCTCGGCAACCAGCCTGCCTGTTACAGGACAAAAGTGGTCCAAAAGTTGCAAGGTTGACGATGTCCCGTGGACATTGTTATTTCAGTCTCGGACAGTGAACTCATGCGATAGAGGTTTACCTGCAAAGATGTTGAAACCCCGCTGGTATGATCTCTTGATGATTATCAAGCAATTCATTACTTGTGAAGGCAGGTACGGGTTCATTTTCTTGTTTCACCTACGTTTATTAATGGTTTTTATGGGTTTCGAGCTTAGTATGCCCCATTATTTTCATAGAAGTTTGTTCAAAATGGCTAAAAGGTACAAGCGCAGCCTAGCTGACACCAGCCTCTTCCATTTGGGGTTGATTAAAATGATAGTGGTTTACGAGTTAAGGTTGCGTGGTGATTGTTGGGCTGATTTCCTCAGCCGTAATGGCTTCGAAGAATTGGACCCCCCACAGGTTGATAAGCCCGTGGTGACTGAGACCAAGCCTATCCCTGTGCCTTATAGTGTTTTACTACCCAAACATAAACCCAATTCACCTACGAATTTGCCTATGGCTGTGACTAAATGAGCCAAAGTGGATAAACCCACAACCAAACAGCCTAAGACAAAGACTGGTGCTAATTCGAAAGGCAAGAAAAATGCAAGGTTAATCTCGTGCATGGCGAGGAATAAACCCAAGCCCCCTGTTAAATTAGAGCCTATCATGGTCAGCGAAGACCTTGATTCAGACATTGAACGTTTTCTCGCCAAAGAGTTACCTTACTCTGAGGGCTTATGTGGCGAACCTCCTTATGATTTTGTCAAGAACTTACCACCCTGTCTGCGGGATAACCCTGACTTCCTTGGTATTGAACCACCCCATGAAACTCTTGGTGAATCATCAAAACCCTCGACTGATCGACCTGTTGCTGCACCTTGCAATCAATGTGGGTTGTGGTTGGAAAGATATTACTTGGATGTACCTACGTTGTAGTCTAGAATCCACGATTTGGAAAGCCAAGTGGAAAAGCTCACTGGCCAGAATGCAAAGGTGCAACCCTCCGATAAGAAGCAACGAACCACGGGTTCAATCCTGTTCAAAAATGTCGAGTCTGCTACTGCAATTGTCAATTCAAAATTGGCATAGTCTCAGCAACTGTGATGGTATAATTTTCACTCATTTATATTACTCTTTGTGTACATGTTTCGTCTGCTCTATTACATAAGCATGCTTTGCTGTATATAATTTTTGTTATCGTTTAAGATTCGATTGGATTTGGTTTTGATTCGATGGATCATCGAATAGATATGAATGTTCAAGTTTAGTCCGATGCTCTGTTAATAAGACAAGTTGTTAATATTTTTAAAAATGGATTGTTGTTGGTATCCTGATTTTTCGAATACAGTCAATGGTATAATTCGAATTGGTTATGATATGAGTATGATTGATAAATGAGCTAACTGTTCAATTTCCTTTGACCAAATTTCATACTTTTCTGGATACATAACCGAATTGCAACTGATTCAATTCTCATTGATTGCAACTTATTCGATCCATATATTGTTTGAATTGGATTCTGATTAAGGTTACGATATTATTTCTATAATTAACTCCGTGAAGTTTTGTGTTGATTCATGAATCTGTAGACTTTATCGTGCCTCTGTACATTGACTGTGTAAAGATTCTTGAGTCGATATGATTTCATCCGATTGCAACGGAAGTTATTTACATATCGTGCTTTTAACTAAGTGATATCAATTTGCTGTTATGATTAAAATTGGTTAATGGTAGTTACGACCATTGTTTTCAGTCATAAACTGTGAACTGTTTGAAACTCAGCGAATGTTTTCTATGGCTAGATTCTATGGATAAAGTTATGCATGAAATCGTAACATCTTTCTATATTGGCAATTGATTAAACAATTTGGATCCTATGCAAATCAATAATGATTGTTTTGTATCTAATACGATTTGGTTTACCATTGATTGCATTCATGGAACAGTCTTGTTAAGATTTGATTCAATTTTATGTCAATTGGGAAAACAAATTATTCCTACTCTGTCTCGATTGTATTCTGTTCGATTTGGTTTGATTTAAAGGATTATTTTTATTGAATCATTTGATTATTAAAAGATGATTGTATTCGATTTGATTTGATTATATTTCTGGTCCTATTTACTATTCTAGACCAGCTACAGAATCAGAAGATTCTGTAGCTAAGTCTATAGAGTCATTTTTTTATTGTTTTCTTAATAAAATACTCCTCTAACTTGATCTTTGTGTCTAATACATGCAAATTCGAATTGGCGATGGATAT
This sequence comes from Picea abies, assembly GCA_900067695.1. Classification (NCBI taxonomy): domain Eukaryota; kingdom Viridiplantae; phylum Streptophyta; class Pinopsida; order Pinales; family Pinaceae; genus Picea; species Picea abies. Next base: position 8,638 of record CBVK0104095512.1, read on the forward strand.
GAGGAGTAGTTGGAATATATCTTAAGGATTTCACTTGCATTTTTAGTTACTTAGTTTAAGGGATTTTGGGATTATTCCCAGATTGTGTAAAACTATTTGCTATTATTCACAAGGATGTTTTACCTTGTGAGAAACCTATATAAACCTATGGTTTTGTAATAATCGATCATCCTCAGTTTTAGGAGAACAAGGATATAGAATTTTGATTCAGACTGGAGCAGAACTGGTGTCTTGTCATAGCTTTTGCTTTTCAATATATCAACACTTTGTTCCATGTTTTGTATATCATTTTGTTTATGGTTTAGTATTACTTTGTTATCTAAATCAAATTCAAGTGATATAATCTTATTACTGTCATCTATATCTTGTTTCTTCCAAATAGATAAAAGACATAATAGTTGTTGATTCTGTTTGTGAATGATAGCTTTGTCTTCTTCATAAATCGAATTATTATATATAAGTTTGCTGCATAATAGGTTTCCCTTTTGCAGGAATTTATAATCAGAAAATTGTTATGATTTTCTTTTATGTCTTGTTTGTCTTGTAACATACTTCAAGAAGCAGCATAGCTGATCGTTTTCGAGAAGCTTTTGGACTAAACAGTGTGAATTTCTTCCTCCGAACAACTTAGAAGCAATCATAGACAGGGCAGACTTGGAGCGTTTCCAGGTTAATTAGAGTGTAGTTTACTGTTTTCATTAAGTAGTTTAATTTAGATAAAATCTTAATTAGATTTATATTAGATCGTTTAATTTCAGTAAATTATATTAGATTGTTTGATTTCAGTAGTTTTTATTTCCTTTTCATAAATACAAAAATAAAAAAAGAGTTATCTTTGTTGTCTTGGGACAACAAGCAATTAGTTTCATAGGTTTTATTCAAATCTGTAGATTGTATGCAATGTATATTTGTGAATAAACTGTCATTAACTTGGTAATTAGATATTTGATTTGAGTTATTATAATCATAGTTAGTATCTTGTATATATAATAGTTAGTAGTTCATAGTTAGATTAGTGAAGTTAGTTTCTTTCTTTGTTTTATTAGTTTCTAGTTTCCTTTATTATAGTTAGTTTTGCTTTATTTAGTTTAGTTAAATCACTTAGCTCAGATCAGATTTTCTCTTTGGCTTCCTTAGGAGACCTTAGAGCGGCCAACGGAGCCGTTAAACTCGTCAGGGTGGTCCATTCCAAACGGCTTGGGTTATTTAGACAACCCCGGACCGGTTCCACTCTCTCAGTTGACGGACGGTCGATTTCGCCCGTCAACAAATGGTCAGTTTTTTGAGGGCACGAAAGTCAGGACACATTCTCCAAGAACCTTCTTTCTTTAGGACCATGACTATAGGAGAAGAGTAAGGGCTCGTACTAGGGTGGATAATGCGTGCATTAAGGAGTTCCTGGACCATTTTCTCAATTTCATTTTTTTGTGAAAAGGGGTGGTGATATGAACAAATATTCGGAGGAAGGCTTCCAGATACAAGGGGAATGGAATGATCATGAACACCATGGGAAGGAGGGAGTCCTTGGGGAGTGGAAAATACCATTTGATGTTTAGAAATGAGAGCTTGGAGGTCATGCGACACCGGGGGTGTCTCTGTTGCTTGTATGGCGTGGAGTTGGGCAATGACACCAAAATGATCTTTTTTTAGCATCTTTTCCATGCAATGGGAACTAATGAACTCAGTTGAACCAACAATGATGCCTTGGAATTTATATTGGTGGCATTCCTGGTTGAATTGCATGGTTAATGCCTTAAAATCCATGGGAATGGGACCCAAAGTTCTTAGCCAGTCTGCACCCAACACAATGTCACAACCACCCATGTCGATAGCAAACATATGGGATTTTAGGTGGTAGTCACCAATTTGGAGACACACATTTTCACAACGCCCTCCACATTTCATGGAACCACCATTGGAAATCATGATTTGGAAATTGTTGAAAACATGGATGTAGTAATGAGTTTCTTGGGCAATGTGGCAATGAATAAAATTATGGGTGCTTCCACTATCAACCAGAATGATGACCTTCTGATGCTTGATGTAACCGATTAACTTGAGGGTTTGGGGAGCAGAAAAGCTAGTGAGAGCATTGAGGGAAATGACAGGTTCTACTTCGGGAGGGTTTGAGGGAGGGGTGATGTCAGTGATTTCAGGTGACTCAGACACAAGGGGAGTTTCAACATCCTCTTCCGAAATATCCTTAGAGATGGCCATAAAAATCTTTTGTTCCTTACACTTGTGGCCCAGGAAATATTTGTCATCACAATTATAACAAAGGCCTTTGAGTTGGCATTCATCCATTTCAGCCCTGGTCAATTTTTGGATCTTTAATGGGGCAGAGGGAGTAGTGGGAGTGACGGGTTTAGTGTGAGGGATAAAGGAGGGTTTTTGGTTTTGAGACGATACAACCTGTTGTGCTTATTTATCTCTTTTATTAGCCTCCACCCAAGTCAAGGGTCGAGCCATGAGGACATGGGCCCGAATCTCCTCCTTGAGGCCACTGATAAAACACTCTCAAAAGAAAGCATCACTTATGCCCTCTGTTCGAAAAGTCAGGTGCTCAAAGGTAGCTATGAATTCTTCTACTATTCCATATTGTTTCAACTTTATCAAATGGCCCAAATGGTTGGTTTCCATGTCAAAGCATTCATAAAGCTCAATCACAAATTGGGTCTAAGCAATATACCCTTGACGGGAAGTTTTTCTCCATTGCCACCATTGCCAACGTTCTTGATCTAGATGGAGAACACCATACTAGAGTTTGGCCAAGTCATCTGTGATGCCGTATAAAGAGAAATAATGTTCCATTTGGGTTACCCAACCAGTGGGGTCTGAGGCATCAAATTTGGTCACATCCACCCGCAGAAGGCGTAGGTCACGTTGAAAGTGATGGTTCTGAAAGGTATGGGAATGTGAGGAATGTTCACCTTCTGTCTTTGGAGGTGCTTCAGAGAAATGGTCATCTATAGGGATCTTCAGTTTGGTGCAGAGGGATGCAAAGACAGATTCAAGATGGGTGGTTAGTTCTTGTTTGACATCCTCCATTGAGGACTGCATGGTTGTATTGATGGATGAATCGATGGAGGAAATAGTAGCACTGAGTTGTTTCACTTCTTTTTGGGTTTCGAGGAAACCATATTGCAAGGTGTTGAAGTGAGTTTCCAGATCTTGGCTATGGGTATGGTCCATGAGGATGGGTGAACTGAAAAGGGGTGGGTGGGGTCAAATTTTTTTCCAAAAAATGATATGGATGAATGTGATAAGGGTGAAGAGATGAATCCAATGGAATAGGTCTCAAATAATGGTGAAAAAATTTCCAGACTTTTTTTTTAACACCTGTTGAGTTATACGCCAGTTTGAAGAATATCGAAGTGATGAAATACCCAAATGGTTAACCATAAAGAAATGTGTATTTACTTGGCAACCCAAACACAGTTGCACGGCAATAGATCTGGTCTGTTTTAATTTGTTTATGATTCTGTCCCCCAAGGGTTAGGTATTCAAGGGTTCTATAGAAAAGGGTTTTCACTGTGCTATAGCTCTCTGATATATGTGCACAGTCCAACAATAGTACTCAACCCAATATATCAGGGCACTAACTAAGGAGGATAGACCGTACCCTTAGCCGTACTACCCGACTACCCAGGTACTAGAGAGTATCTTCCTGAGTGTTGTTCTCAGTCACACTATAGCAGTTCGGTGGCCGATAGGTTTATCTAAAGAGGGCTTCAGGAAATCTAGGCCGATCCGTACATAGGTGCTATATGATGTGCTACCACTCGAAGGGGTACCAATAGGGGTTACAAGGGTGGCCAACAGATGTGCGCTTAAGAACCACTTGTATTTTCTGCATGTATGAATCCCTCAACTGTGGGTTTATGCCTTTAATGATAGATCTCTGTGGCTTAAAGATGTTGGAATACGTCTCTACCCTAAAAACAAATTCCCACAATTTCTGCCAAGGAAAGTGCTATGATACCACTTGCAAGATACCAAATATAATAAATATGCAGAACATAAATAAAATGCTAGAAATGGAAGAATAACAGTAATATATCCAGCATAATCTCCACAATAACACATAAATGATATAAGAACAACAACAGAAATAAAACTTTGATTCATAAAACAATGTTCACAGGCCTCTTTGAGGGGGCAACCTCTAATCGAGCAGCGCTCTGTTACAATAATCTCCAAGCTAGGGTTTTCATACCCTTGGCCCTTATTTATACTAAATATGGCTATCAAGAGAAGAATCTAGAGGAAGATCCTTCTAGAAGCGGAAGCTTCTATTATGTCTTCTTACATCTGCCTTATTCTATTTTATTGAAAGGCCTTATTAATATTAACCTTTATTACATCTAAATATATTGATCTACCTATGTGCGGGTTAGGACCCTAACATGCACATGTATTCCTATCAAGTATGTCACAACGAAAAAGGTAATGAACAAGTAATCTTTGGGCTGGCAATATAAGAAGTAATAAAGATATGAAATCCCATTTCAAAATTCAAGATAAAAGCCCTAAAAAGTAAAAATGATTTCATTCTTGTTAATAAAAAAAAAAGTATAAAAACTAAATCAAAGAAATTCTTGAAGTAATAAAAAAGGGGACTTAAGAAAAGGTTATAAAAGCTAATAAAGAAAATCTTTGAGAACAGTCACATGTACAATTTTTTTTCTAAAAACCCCCTTTACCCTCCTCTTGACTACAGTAAAGCCTTTTCCCGCTCGACCATGTAGGTCTAATCATAAAGCTCCTGAACAACAGAGGGGTCTCGCTCTGGTCTTGAAAACTCTCGAACAACTTTCAAGGAAAGAGAGTAGGTTGTGTTTTTAAGTTCTTTGACTTTGACTAGATAAAAAACATGTTTAGGTTAATATTGACCCTATTAGTTATCCTAACAGGAATCACTGATCAGTTTTTCTCAAGGAAGTTCCCAATACTAAAGGTTAAAAACATTTCCCTTAAGAAGTTCTCTGAAGCCCATGATTTTTGAAGGCAGATGAGAAGATTAACCCAGAGCTATTTAAATGAGTTGATAGACTTTGATTCATTTTCAAACAGATATCTTCCCGAGTGTAATGTATACTCATTGATTTCTCCCACTTCAAAAAAAAAAAAAGTGAATACAGACAGATGGTGAAAGGAAATTCAATATTGATTGCCCCCATTTAGTTCAAAGAGATGAAGAAAGGAAATTCATTATATTGATTGCCCTCATCTTAGCATTTAAATGCTTGGAAACAATGAAGTGGTGAAAGGAAATTCAATATGGGAAGTTAGATAACTTCACCGGGGTACTGAATAGGCTCGCTGGTAGTGAAGAAATATCCTCATATCTGATAAAAGCTATTATACATGAGTTACATGATGCTCTGGTAATTTCTCTTCTTTTCGGCTAGATTTCCACCATAGGTTTCTAGGATCTTCTTACTGGACACAGTGCAAATACTTACTTTGATGTGAACCGAATCACGTGAAACCTGATAGGATGGATGATTCGGTTTTGATTGTCTTACATAGTTTTGAGGTCAGTTTCAAGAGAAGAAATATATTGAAAACTCGACTCAAGATAGTCATAACTTTTGTTTTTGAAGAGTTTTCAAAGTTAACATTGAGACCCTAATCTTGTTCAGATTTTCTCCCAATTTGTTTCACAGAGCTGAACCATTGATTCCATTACCCAACGAAGGCACTTGGTCTACATGTTCTTCTCGCCCCACAAGGAGAAGAGATCCCTAGATGGATCCTAATGTTGACACAAAGTTTAGTTTTTTCTACCCTTGGGAACTAAAGCTTCATCTTTTCCTAAGTCGTGGAGCTGCCCTTAGTCCAAAGGGGAATCAAATCTATCCGTTCCTTTTCAGGTTTTGAGATTCAGTTTTTCTCGAGGTATGATCTTCAACCATCCTAATTTCCCGGTGTCGAAATCCTGAAACTGTTTAACATATTAAAAAATTAAAAAGGGGGGAAGAAAAGGTTACCTTTTCTGTCGCTTTCCACAAAGCACCCTTTAATCCGTAATTAACTAAGCTCCTAAACCCAATCATCATTCCCTTAATCTTTCGCGATTCAGGTTTTTCTTTCTACTAAAGCGCTTTCAAACTCTCAATCGTCAAAATCCCGATCCTCATTTTTTCGAAAAGTTAAAAGGATAATTAATCATTAACCTTGATTAATTAAAGCTCTAATACATGATTAGTGCCTCACTAATCTCATCACAATTTTGCGATCTGTGGTTTGCTTTTGACTTATCCCCTGACAATAGGATCCCTGAAGTTCCGAAATGTGAAATCACATTTTCTCTAAACAAGGTTTAAGATTAAGGTTAATTTTCTTCCAAAGTAGGATTAGTGATAGCCAAGCTTCCTTTCACATTTCGGGAATTGAGGAAGGCACATATTTTTAAAACTCTAGTTTCGAAATCGACGATATAAAACAGTATTAATAACAGATAAGTGAAGATTTTTTTTGACACGAAAACGTATCTCCAGGCATATTTTTCCATTAAAAAGCATTAAATTTTGGTCGTGTGTGCCTGCACACTCTTTATAACACAAAATTAAAGGTTAATAAGGTCTTGTATTTCAAACTTCATTGTTATCCTTTACATATGTAGCAAGTCACATTTATCTGGTTTTATACATATTTTCTCTGTAAACAGGTTTATGATCTAGTGCAGGTATCATGGCACTTAAGAAGCCACCCAAGAAAAGCGAGGAAGTTGCAGAAATATCGAGTCCAGATGGAGATGTTATATATGATACAATACCACATGCCATCGATTCCATAAAATCCTGGAGGAAGATTTTTGAGACTTTGGATTATGAAATCAAAAATTTCCCTCATGACGCTGACAACAAACTTCAAGATATAGCAAAGTCTGAGCTCCACAAAATAGCTACAAGACAGTGAATTATGACATATAATGACATGATAAGTTGGGCCTTAGAATGAACTAATGTGCAGACCAGAAGCATTTTGGACAACCAAGGGGTTGTCATTGGCTCTTTCAGACTAGAACATGTACAAGTAATGTATAAATTATCCCCCAGTCCTGAGTATATTTATAACAAAGATTTCATGAGTGATTTTCAAAGGAAAGAATGTCTTGAGTTAGACCAAACGTATCCTGGCATAATTAAAGACTGGTGGAGAAATGAAGCAAAATTCAGGGCTAACACCCATGGTGTTTACGCCACATCTTATTTAAACGATTATATGGTCTATGTGGCGATGATGTTATGTAAACTTTTCAGAAAGAAAAGTCCTACCCATTTCCCTGCAGAATGGGTACAGCTTTTGCACGAGGCAATAGAAGGTTATAGTTTTAATTGGGATAAGATTTTATTCGATAACATAGCGAAGGAGGTCATGGAATATCAGACTGCAAGATCCAATGGCTGACCGGTAGCCTTTTATATGTCTGTGTACATCATGGATGCTATATGCTTCTCAACTCCTTTCCCTTTGATGAATTGGAGTTGGAGTCTGACTTACCCGAAACCCATTCATGAATATCATTCTAAAATTTGGGAAGAAAACACCAAGGACTCATTCTATGAAATCTGTCATTTCATGGTAATACCACTACATCAGATGCTGTACAACTGTACACCTTCCCATATTTCAGAGTTGGTCATAGGAACCCTCAAGGCAGTTGCTGACTAGTTTATATAGGAGAATTTCTCTTATATCATAGTTTTTGGATGTTCAATCCCTCCACATACACTCCCAAAATTCCTCCCTGAAAGACTGGTGTGTAGGGAGGTAGCTCATCAAATAGTAACAGGTGGAATTGGGATAGAACTAAAGACGGCTCAAAAGAAGTCTTGGCTGGTCTTTCCCGTTTAGATTGGAAAATTTTAACTTCTCAACTTGGGTCATTCCAAAGTTGAAGTGGCAGCGTTGGAGGAGGTCAAATTGGTGGACCTCAAACATAGGAAGCATGGCCCTTACCAGTTAGTGGGAAAACATATGAACCACTGTAATATGAAGGCTTATGAACATGAGAAGTCCCCTTGTGATGACATGTTCAAAGGGAATAAGACCTATGAGGAATTTTTAGAGAGGGTATGGATACTTCCGTCTGACTTGCAAGCTAGTTTTCAGACCTTCCAGAAGCACAGACAGAGGAGTTTTCCCAAAGTGCTGCAAGGAGAATCAATTACCCTTCCTCAAGAGCAAGAAGATACTCCTCTAGGTTTCAGACAAGAGGCACGAGATAAAGTCAATCCTGAATAATTTCCTCAGGAGACTGAAGGGTCTTCACAAAATGAAGAGGCCTTACAGACATAAAATCCATAGACGGAAGAAGAGAGGAGGCCCAGGACACCTCCCGAGTCCATTAAGTCCACTCCTCCTTCATCACCTGCTGTTGACGTCAATATAACTAAGGTCATCGGAGAGACAAGATATACAGAGCTAGGAATCCCCATAGCTTCCTTAACCCCTTTATAGTCTGCCTCTAGGTTCCCACATATGGGGCCATATATGTTAGTGACCTCACCCCTATCTCCAGAGATGAGATCCCTCCTTCTGATTATTTTTTCAGAAAAAAGAGGAAGGTTTTCCTAAAACAAGAGTCGTATATGAGAGAGGGGGGTATGGTGAAGAAGCATAGATCCTTGGTAGATGGCCAGAATTTGGAAGAGGAGGATTTCTCTAGAGAGTTAGCAAGATCCATGGGAGCCATGGGAACAACAAACCTTTTTATTATGGAGAACATGAGATCAAGGATAATGAAGAGTAACCACACAATAGCTAAATTTCAAGACGAGTTAAAGAATGCTGAGAAAAACATTAGAGAAGAGGTGAATAAAAGCTTGGAGTAGGCTAGATCTATTGAAAGAAAAGAAATTCAATCACTCAAATCAATCCTGGATGAAATGAACCAGAGGATACAAGCAAGTCAAGTGCAAGCTACTCAACAAAAGGAGCTTGTAAAGCAGCTACACGCTAAGTTAAATTTGACAGAAGGCAGAGTTGTAGACTTAAAGGATTTCCATACCCTCTCGCTGGAAGCACATACAAAGATAGAAGCTGAACAACAAGAATTGATCTCCAAAATAGAGATCATCCAGAGTTACTTTCAAGAGGTAAGCAAATCCCTTGATAATATTATTTTACTGGAAAAGGAGGATAAAGATGGAAGGAATACTTTCCAGAAAGCAGTTGCATGTTCGGGAAATAGGGAGATGTCGAAAGATCTAAAGATTTCTGTCACAAAACAAATAAGAGTAAACATCATGTTCAAGGCATGGGAAATGAACATAGTCGAAAACAAGAAGATAGTCAAAGAAATCAAAGATGACTGTGAGGGAATATTTGATTCTTTGGATAAGAAAGCATTAGGTATCGGAAGAAATGATTTATTTGAGCCATTGGGGTAGATAAACATTGTGAAACAACAATTGAATTGCAAAGAAGGCTTGCAAGAGATTCAAGCGAAGATTTCACTGTTGAAGGAAATCAACACCAACCTAATAGATAGATGGCTGGTACAACCCAATTTAAAATTTCAAGTGATCAAGTTTGCCGATAAAGGTTTTGAAGACCAGCTTCCAAAGATACAAAGAAAGTTTTATTTGTTTGAAACTAAAGATCTTCCAACACCACCCAGAATTTTTTTTCATTTTTTGGAGAAGTGTATTGAATGTATAGCTTCAAAAGAGGGAGAGACTTCAACTAAACAGTGAAGTATCATTCAAAAGCTTATACTTTTGAAATGATAGACCAAAAAAAAGTTAATCATGCAACGATTAAGGTTGCAGTTTTGTAACTATTTTTTCCCCTAAAAAGTAGGAAATCGTTAACCATCAAGTAGTAATGATTTTGTACAAATAGGGGGGAGCACACTGAGAAAGGGATTTTTTCTTTCTCTAAAAGGACATTTTTTTTACGAAAGTATTTTTGAAGAAGCTCTGAATTAATAGAAATGCAAATTGAAGATTCCAGATTTTGTCATGTCTGAGTTATGTCTTTCCCTGTCTTTTCATATTTCTTTCATATATCTAATTGATGAATGCTCAGCTACAATTTAGTGCAACCTCTACTTTGGAAATTATTATTCTTGTCATTTAAATCATCTACAGTTTTTCCTCTGTATCAGTTATCAACAAATACAAGACTTGTAAATGTTTTGATTTCAATGTTTAGATATCAATATTGTCTTGTTTCATAGTCTTCTATTACAACGTGAGATTCCTCTTAAATTGATGCCTCACCTTGTTAATATCTTTATGCTTTCCCTCATGTCATGCATGTTCCCTTTCCTTTAAATTTAACTCAGATACAAGAAACGACCTTTAATTTAGTCATCCTATTAATTTGTGTTTTAAAATCTTTCTCTTTACATTGTAAAATAGAGATAATGAAGCCAAAAACAAAAACACTAAGTTATATCTTCCTTACCTTTTATCCTTCATGACAGTACCAGTTTCAAGGCATCCTAACATTGAACCCGGTCTTTTGGATCAAACCAACATCACTCTAAATATATTTAACACTATCTTACGAACAAAAAATAGCCGGGTTGAGTTAGAGCGTTCATGAGCAGTAATTGAGAGAGATATCAACATTCAAGAAAACTGGGAATTTCAGCAGAGATAGTTGAGGAACCAATTATAACCCTCACCTTTAATCACTGATTTTTTCTATCCTCAACTTCCCCTATCTTTTCAGATGCCTTGACAATATACTTTAGAGCCTTAAAGTATAAACTCAGGAAAAACATGCTCTTTCTCCAAGCATTTACCTTTGCATTTGATAAATATCTCCCCCTTTGTCATCAATGGCAAAGATATCTTTCCATCCAAGGTTGCTCCCCTTGATTGAACTCTTCCTAAAATTGATCTTCAAACCTGAATTGTCCTCTTTATGGTGATTTCTCATGTAAATATAAGACATATAAGATAAGCATTCATGTTGGCATAGGGGCAAACCCAGGGTTCAATGCTTCAACAATGCACCAACAAAACCCTAACTACCGACCCTTTGGGCAACACTTGCGAAGAAGGAGAAGTATCACTGGAGGTAGAAGCAGGGGGGGTTACAGGACTTAGGTGTCTGTAACCAAGATGGGACAAATATGTGATAACAACACTTTGCATAACATTATATTGACACTTACAATATGATATTCATTAACTCATTAGCTTCATTAACATCACAGAAAAAAACCCTAAGATGGATTGGCGCAGTAACAGTAAAGATTAAGTACTTCAACCACTTAGCACACAACAATGAGTTAGATCTAGCATTCATTCATAAAGCACAAGTAAAGCACTAAGAATAATCAAATCTATCTAACAAACATAACAAACAAAGCACTGAGCATAATCATAGCATAAACCACACAACACAAATCCAACAAAAGACACAAGATATGCGTGGTTCACCCTAGTGTGTGGCTATGTCCACCAACTGATTCATATTCTTTATTATTCTTTAGAATCTCTTACATTCATCTGCTCTTGTGTACTAAGCCACAAATCTAAGCTTTGCAGAGGACAGGAGATCTGTGCATTGAGCACCAGATCCTCCTTCCCCAAAGTAGGTCACGACACAAATCCCACTCCTCTATCAAGAACAGAGACTTACATACACATTATGTTGCAACCCAAAACTACTTTCACTTAGCCTTACAAGCTATCGACCTTTCTCTACTTCTACCATACATTCTTATCTATTTATACTTTAACAATTCCTTACAAAAATGCCTAAACATGGGTAAAACCATGGGCCAACATCCCATAACCCATTAAAAAAACTCTAATGAAACCCTTGTTGGGTCCACATAGCCTAAAAAACAAGTGATATCCATGATCTCAGCTCCACCTGAGTGCTCCATCTTCGACCAGCCTGTCGAAGTCCAAAAGTGGTCCTAACCCAACGAAGGTTTCCTCAAAACTTGGTTGAGGGCCAGCATGCCCCCAACAATCACCTGTGACTCGTCCTGAGTCACTTAGATCTGGGAAATGTCACTTCAAAGGCCTCAAGATTCACTTGAGTTGCCTCAACTTGCTGTTTCACCTGAGCCTGCTACTCAACGAGCTCCTGGATTGTCTGTGTTGTAATAGGCTCTTCTAGGCGTTGTTCGACTGATGCAACCACTTGGTCCAATTGCGATCCTTTTCCTTCAATTTCTTCAAACACTTTGCAGGATTCATCCTGCACAGGTTGTAGTTTCTACGTGACTTCCATTAATCTTCCCTGGATGGTAGTGATCTCTTGCTGCACCACACACTGCTCCTATGATATTTTCATTCTCTCGACTGCAGTGAGTAACTTTATCTACGCCTACATGGATAAGGCATACTGCTACGCCTCCTATAACTACGCTTCTAGTTTATTTAGCTATGGATATTTTGTGAGGCATTCATAAGTCTGCACACTTCTATCGCTCAGTTGTTTTCATTCTGAGGTGAGGGCACTGATCCTTCCAACTGCGTTCTTAGCAGCTTCCTCCCTCTGATCGCGCACTTCTTGCGGAGTGCTCGGTTCTTCTTGGACTTCCAAATCTTCTATCCTTTCTTGAAGCTGTTGGATGGCCTCTGCGAGCTTCACCACTTGAACCTCAATTGACTCATGTTCCTCTTGTGCCAAGCCTAGCATAGAGTGAAGTGATTTATTCACTACTTCTTTGACTGTAGTCTACTCTGCGAGCAACTAGTCCTTTTCTCTCTGTATCTTTTCTTTGTCCTCCTCGAGCATCGCCTGAAACTCATATTTCTAATTTTTTGAAGCGTTGTTATAACGGTCATGGTGTCTCCAATGGTCATATATCTTTTCCAGGGAGAAGTCCCATTCTGCATGGTTCTGCTGTTCCGACGAGGTTCAAGTCCTGTGGACCTGACTCCTGCGAAGTCTTCCATCTGTTCTCTATAGCTTCCTGTAGATTTTCCAACTTGGCTTTCTTCTTACTGAGATTCCTTGTCTTATTTCCTATTATTTGAGTCTCTCTAACTATTTCTGGAATCCTCTTTCCATTCTTATTCTTATATTATCCTAGCGTAGTGACTTCGCACTGCTGATGTGCTCTCATAAGTTCTGAAGTTAATATCCCTTCTCTTACTACTTCCTGGGTGGATATACTTCTTTCTTGCATGGATAGGTCCTTCAAACCTTCTTTCATTCTTTCAATCTTGCTAGCTAATTCTCTTGCCTTCTGTTGCTTCGACTTACCCTCTCGTTCTTATATTAGTTGATCTATTTTTCTAGTTATGAAATCCCTTAGTTATTGCTTTTTCTTTTCTGTAGATTCTTCCTCTGCTTTCCTTATGATCCAATCCTTCTCAATCCAAGTCTTTCCGAACAAGAGTGGGAAAGGGGCGTTGTTCTCAACAAAATTAATGACTTCAAATTCCTCTTATGTCGATGTTCTATGAACAATAATAGGTATATTAGTAATTCTTCCACATAGGGTTATCATCTTTCCTTTAAACAAGCCTATTCTTCCCAATGAAGGTACCATAGTAGACTTTCCCAAAATTTCCCAAGTTTCTTCTATCATAATATTCACTTGTGTTTCCTCATCCAAGACACAATATATGTCAAAGTCTTCTACTCTTGCACTTATGCGCTGTTTTACTTTCAGGATCTCTGGTAAGCTGACGTCTTTGTGATCATCCATCATTTTCTTTCAACTGTACTAATGTAGTCTGAACTTTCTCTGATTATTTGTCTTGATTATTCTCTAACATAATCTTATTCTCTTGACTTCCTTCATAGTTTTCTTGTCTCATGTTCATCCTTTCAACTTTAGCAATCATCTTTGGACAATCCTCAACCTCATGACCAACAATTTTACAACAAAGACAAATAGAACTTATACCAGCGCATTCCTTAGCAAGATGTCCCGGTCTTCTGCAGTTATAACATAGTTTCACTCCTCTTTTTCTCTTAAACATTCCCCAAGCTCTCCTATACTACGCACTAGGATCACAGTGCTGGACCTTCAATCTGCAAAAATCCTTTCTAAGTTCCTACATCCACTTATTAGCCCAAAATTTTTTTCTATGCATAGGAATAACATATCTTTCTTCATTTCTATTATCTTTACTTAGACCAATTCTTTCTTCCAACTGCGCCATAGCTTTCATACTAGGACAAAATATATTAAACATACTTAAATTCATGCTTTCAAAACAAACATTTTCACTTATATTACTCTTATCAAAGCACAAAGCTTTACCTCTTTTAAGATCTTACCTCTTTTCTTCAGATCAGATTTCTCTCTTAGCATAGATCTTCGCAAGTCAAGTAGAGTACTACACACTACATCAATAGATCTACACACAAATCTTCTATTTTCTTTACTTAAGTTCCCAACAATCATAGTTTCAGGTCCGGGTAGCAGGACCATTTGTTTTCATAGGGGTAGACCCGGGGTTCAATGCTTCAACAACACACCAACAAAACCATAACTACCGACCCTTTCGATAACACATGCAAAGCAGGCAAAGTATCACCCGAGGTAGAAGCAGGGGGGCTTACAGGACTCAAGCATCTGTAACCAAGATGGGAAAAATATCTGTGATAGAAACACTTTGTAGAGAATTCTATTAACACTTACAAGATGATATTCATTAACTCATTATCTTCATTAACATCGCATAACAAAACCCTAAGATGGATCAGCGCGGTAACAGTAAAGATTAAGTACTTCAACCACTTAGCACATAGAAATGAGTTAGATCTATCATTCATTCATAAAGCACAAGTAAAGCACTAAGTAGTATCAGATCTATATAACAAACATAATAAGAAAAACACTGAGCATAATCATAAAATAAACCACACAACACAAATCCAACATAAGATATACATGGTTCACCCTAGTGTGGGGATACGTCCACCAACTGCTTCATCTTCTTTATTATTATTCAAAATCTCTTACATTCATCTGCTCCTGTACACTAAGCCACATATCTAATCTTTGCAGAGGATAGGAGATATGTGCACTGAGCGCCAGATCCTCCTTCCCAAAACTAGGTCATGACACAAAGCCCACTCCTTTATCAATCACAGAGCCTTACATACACATTATGTTGCACTAAGCAACCCAAAATTACTTTCACTTATCCTTACAAGCTATCGACCTTTCGCTACTTCTACCATACATTCTTATCTATTTATACTTTTACAATTCCTTACAAAAAATCCTAAACATGGGGAAGCCCATGGGCCGACATCCAATAAACCATTAAAAAAACCCTAATGAATCCCTTGTTGGGTCCACATAGCCCACAAAACAACTGAGATCTGCGATCTCAACTCCACCTAGGTGCTCCATATTCGACTAGCCTGTCGAAGTCCAAAAGTGGTCCTAACCCGACCAAGGTTTCCTCAAAACTTTGTCGAGGGCCAACAATTCAAAAGCATTCATTTTGGAGTAGAAATTACTCAGATTGTTTGGCGAAGATACTCAAAGGATTCCCTTGGAAGCGATTTTGTAAATATGTTTTCCACTTGTTCTTTTGTGCCAACATATTCAACTCTGATGTTATTCTCTACAACCTGTTCCCGTAGAAAGTGGTACTTTATTGGAATATGCTTTGTCTTGGAGTGCATCACCGGGTTCTTTGAGATATTGATGGCTCTTGTATTATCACAATAGATTGGAATGGGCTCATCATACTCAACCTATATATCTGTCAAATTTTATTTCATCCATAGAACCTAAGTACAACATCATGTTGCTGCAATATACTCTACTTTGGTTGTAGATAAAGATACTGATGATTGTTTTTTGCTTAGCCAAGATACTAAACACTCAACCAAGTAGAACGTTTCTCCACTAGTGCTTCATTAGTCATTAATGAAACCTACCCAATCTGCATCTGTGTAGGTAATAAGTGATAGATCCTTTCCTTTTGGATACCATAATTCAAACTCTTCTATTCCTTTAATATATTTGATAATCCTCTTAATTGCTAATGCATGCGATTCCTTTGGTGTTGCTTGAAATCGTGTCACCTGTCCAACTTCTTGCATTACATCTGGTCTGGATGTTGTCACATATAGTAAGCTACCAATCATTGACCTGTATTGACTTTAGTCTGTAGACTTTGAATCACAATCTTTTCTCAACTTGCAACTTGTTTTCATAGGAGTGGTAACAGGTTTTCAATCTTCCATTCCGAACCTCTTTAGCATTTCTCTGATATACTTAGTTTGATAAATAAAAATTCCTTGGTTTCTTTGACATATATGAAGACCCAGAAAGAAAGATAGTTCTCCGAGTAATGACATTTCAAATTCATTCTGCATATCCTTTGCAAATTTCTGGCTTAACCTGTCATCAGTACTTCCAAAAATAAAATCATCAACATAAACTTCAATTAATCAAATACTATCTTGAGTTACCTTGATGTAGAGGTTGTTGTCTGCACTTCCTTTTTCTGAACCTTGTCTCTTGTAGATATTTATCCAGTCTAGAGTACCATGCTCTAGGAGGTTGTTTTATACTATACAAGACATTCTTCAATTTACACACATAATCTATGTTCTCTGTCAACTGAAATCCTTCTGGTTGTTCAATGTAGACTTCTTCTTCAATTTATTCGTTCAAAAAAGTTGATTTCATGTCCATTTGATACACTTTAATATTCTTGGAGCATGCATAAGCTAAAATCAATCGGATTGCTTCCATTCTGGCAATTGGGGAAAATTTCTCTTCAAAGTCGATTCCTTCACCTTGCGTGTATCCTTTACATACCAATCTAGCTTTGTTCCTTGTAACCTATCTAGATTCATTCAATTTGTTTATGAAAAAACACTTTGTTCCAATCACATTCTTATTCTTTGGTCTTGGAACCAATTTCCAAGTGTCATTCTTCTCTATTTGATCCAATTATTCATCCATGGACTTACTCCAGAATTCATCCTTGCTGGCCTCTTCAAAACTGTTTGGATCATAGATGAGAGTGCTAGGTGTGTTTGTTCTAGTGAATAGATTCTTCTTCTATTCTCAACTCATGCATATTTTTTTTCTGATAATATGATCGGAAGGATGATTCTTATGTACTTGTTTTCTAGGTGTCTTTGGAGACACCTGTTGAAATTTCTCTTCTACTTCTGTTTGATCCTCTTCATCTTCCCCTTCTTCATCTTCGGTTTTTTCTTTGTAAAGTTGTTCCATTGATTATTTTTCTTCTTACTTTAATTCTCGTCCACTTGTTTCTTCAATTGTTACATTGATGTTTTCCACAACTTTGTTCAACCTCAGATTGTAACACTTGTAATCTTTCCTTGTACTTGAGTAACCAACAAACAATCATTTTTCCACATGAGAGTCAAACTTTCCCATTTTTTCATCTACTCTTTTGATGTAGCATTTGCTTCCAAATACTTTGAAGTGATTCATATTTTTTGGTCTTCCTTTCCATAGTTTGTAGGGAGTTTTGTCATTGTTGTTTTTTAGCATTACTCTGTTTTGAATGTGAACAGTTGTATGCACTGTGTGTGTCCAACAAATTTCTGTCAATTTTGAATACATTAGAATTGTTTGAGCCATTTCCTGTACTGTCCTGTTCTTTATTTCAACAACTCTATTCTGTTGAGGTGTCCTAGCAATGAAGAATTTCCTTTTTATTCTATTCTTGCTGCAGTAGTCCATAAATTCCTTTGAAGTGAACTCTCCTCCATTATCAGATCTTAAACATTTGATTTTTGAATCCATTTCATTTTCAACCATTTCCTTGTATACCTTGAATTTTTCAAAATCTTCTCACTTATTCCTGAGAAAGCAAACTGCATTCATTTTTATATAATCATCAACTAATAACATAAGTATTTCTCACCTTTTAATCCCTTTGTTGTAGTTATTCCAACTAGATCAATATGCACAATTTCGAGTGGTATTGTCATTGAATATCCCTTTGATTTGAACCTGGTCTTTGTTTCCTTTCCTTGTTGACAATGCTTGCATAAAGTGTTGGTTGGTTTCGTGATCTGGGTAATTTCTCTAACTGCTTCCTTTTTTCTGACTTTGACAAGGTTATCAAAGTGTATGTGACCCATTCTTCTGTTTCATAGCCAATTTTCATCTTCCTTTCGTAGACAACACTTTTCATTTCCAATTTCACTTAATACATATATGTTGCTTGAAGTTCTTGCAGTTGTTGCAATCAATTTTCCTGAACCTTCTTTTCTTATCTCGCACTTCTGTGAATCGAAAGTAATTTTATGAACTTGGTCACACATTTGACTTACACTTAGAAGATTATGTTTCATATCTTCTACTAGTAGAACGTTTTCTTCCTTGGGATTCTTGTTTCCAATTTTGACTGTGCCTTTTCCTATGATTTTAGTTGAATAATCATTTTCGAAGGAGATTGATCCATCTCTTTCCTTTCTTAATGTAAGAAACTTGTCTTTATCACCTGCCATGTGTTTTGAACAACCACTATCAACATACCAACCACGTTTCTTCTGCTTAGATTGTAGAGCGAGTGTGAATTCTTCATTTCTATACTGATTCTTATTTCTTATGCATGTTCTCTTTCGAGGTTCATGTCTGTGACTTTTGTAGTTTTGTTGTGGTTCTCTAAGAGGGACAACCATTCTACAATTTTTGGCCATGTGTCCAAAGTTGTTGCACTTGTAGCATTCCACTTCAATGCTTAATGATTCAAACCTGTTGTAGCTTCTTCTATGTGTTTCAATAGGCCTTCTTGGATAACCATTTTGTGTATGACTTTCAAAGTTGTTTATTCTCCTCCTATTAGCTCTGCAATTTACAAATTATGTCCAAAATTATTGCATGCATAACATAAACCAAAACAACTAGTTTGATACCTGGGAGTTGAAGATATTATGAAAGGAGTTACTTTTATGAATCCTTGTTCTTTTTGAGGCCTATTTGCTTCTATCATTCGTTGATTATGAAATCTGAATCTTCTCGGTGGAGGAGTGTCCTTGTAATCTTCCTTGTAGGTCTTCCTATCCTCTTTGATTGTTTCTGCATAAATTTTTGGATATGTTTCTTTTTCTGTTGTTTTGGAGCTTGATCTCTTTTCTGTCTGATTGTATCCAAGTCTGGACTTGCCATGATGAGGATTTTGACTACTGATAATGTCATCCAAAACTTTTGAGTTTCTTTTCATATTTTTCTTTTGAATATCCTTTTTCAATGTTGTTAACACTCTGTAAATATGTTCGGCTGATAGACATATGACGAAGGTAACTTTTTCAACCAACTTTGAGACCCAAAACTAGCCTTTCGGATTTGGAGAGGGCTCTCTCGGGAGGCGTAGTCTCCACACAGGATATGGTTTTGAAAGAAGTGGCTAGATTTAACACCTTTGATATAATGGGTTTTGGTTATATTGGCGCAAGAAAGTAAGACTTGGGATATGGATTCGATCTGAGAAAATGAAGGAGACAAATGACTCAGTGACTGAAATTGAGAGGATAAGGCTAGGAGAGTAACAGTCTTCAGTGTAAAACTGTAATGTGAGGCGAGAGAAAAACATAGGAAGTAACTCAGAGCACTGTTGCAGGTGAATTTAGAGTTAACTTGTTAGAGGAAAACATTTTGTCTAAGTGGCGCGAACAAGGGGCACTGCACAACGAATCCACAGGTTCAAAAATTTGTTCCAAAATAGACAGAAAAAGATATGAATAAATATGACAGGAAGCACATACGTAAAGGAAGAGGCACAATACATCCAACTGCTACAACTAGAATCTTTTCATCAAGTTACAGGACCTGTGCATTAAATTTCGGTCAAAAACTCAAATTTACATAGAATAGTTTTCGTCTACCAAATTTTCCAACCAACCTAGCTTACATAAAAAAGATGAGATATATAAATGAGGGCGCCACTTGGGCAACCCTTCTTTCTAACTAATAACCCTAAAACTAGGAAAAATGAGTAGCATGCGCTGGACACTCTTCGCATGGCACTGCCCAAAAATAGACAATAATCACATTTGTTTACCCATGACCATCCACAAATATTCCACAAGGATCTGATCATCAGTCAGGTCTCAATATGAAGAAAATATGTGTCATTGTATCCCTTTGATCAGGTGACCGAGCAAACAGGTGTTTGTCAGGAACTTGCTATCTTCTATAACGACTTTGATTTCTGTTGCACATTCATTTGCTGGAAAATGTGCGTGGTGAGTGGATGTTTGATTGTCACAACCATTATCAAAAGGTAGAGTTATTTGGGGAAACATGTCCTTCAAAACTACCAAGATTCATCTTGTGTTTGCAGATGCAGAGACGAGCGTCAACTAGGATTGTTTTTTCTACGTGCTGATGAGATCCATGTGAGCTTCCTTCTCGACCACTTCACATTCTCTGGAATACTCTGTATTTCTTTCTTTTGTCAGTCTCTGTGCTTCTTGTAGCTTTAAAATGGTGTCCTACACCTCTTTGAGCTATATTTTTAGCCAGGCCATGTTTCCCTCGTGACCCTACGTTGCTAACGCTTCCATGGTATTTATCGCTAGTTGCCACCTCAACTCCATGTTTTCATGATAGAGTTCAGTGATAGCCAGCTTTTCCTACTTCAATTGCTGAGATGGATCTTGATCATTCACTCCTATGATATCCTCTTTCCTTTTTCTGCTCCTATCTTCACGGCTTGATCCTTCAGCAGGCTCTAGTTGGATGGCGTGCATGAGTAATTCTTCAGTCTTCGATCTGGCAAGTGGATTTTCTGGAAATTGAGCTTCCACAACTTCCTTGGCATGCCCCTCCTCCAAGGAATTTGATGTTGAGGAGACAAAGCTTCTATCATCTTCCCTTTCTGTGCAAACCCCTCCGCTTCAGGTTCTGCGTGGTTTGATCTGGTCTTCTCTACGGGTAAAGGAATAACTCCCTTCACATTCTTGGGAATTCTTGATGCAGGTGAGAATGACTCCCAGTCATTTTGGGACTTGGAACTTTCAATTATGATATTCCAAGCACCTTTATTTATGCCATGAGAGGTCACCATGGCACGACCAGTGTGTATTCTACGTGAAGTATATTCAACAGACGCAGAGGGGGAGAGTTTTGAACAAACTGGACTGGAAAGGGAAATTGCAAATAGAGTTCGAGCCTTTTTCTATGACTGGAAAAAATGCCGAGCATTCGAGATTTAAAACGAGTTAGATAGGAGAAGGAATCATGCTAAAGGATAGTGAATTCATGGCGACGAGATGTTTTGAGTCGAGTTGCAGCTTTTCCATGGAAAATCACCACGTGTAGGATACATGCGATAAGCTTTGCTGGGCATGCACGATATGAACACTGCGATTTTTCATTCCTTTGGCCTTCATGATGAACTGATAATAACCTTCTATATTTTCTGATGCAAATTCCATTAACTACTTGACTCAACTTGGGCACGTAGAGAACACTTTCTCAACAGGACTCGACTCTTTGGAAAAGACATACCCATACCACTTATACAAGTTTTGACTCAGACATCCTTTCCCGTTTCCAAGGGTCAACTGACCACTTGCTGACTTCAACCTTATGGTGTTACATACTTGACTTCACATGTTTGGATGCATGGGTCACAATGTGACTTAGAACTGACTCTATTTGGAAAGAAAAATGGCGGCACTAACAAATGTGACAATCTCTGCTTCCAAATTTCCAATGATCCCGTCTCTTTCTTCTAGTTGTTCTTTGAGTGCTTCTTCAATTCTTTTATCTTCTTCTATTTGAATCTTCAATTTCATGATCATTTGTTCTATTTCCTAATTGTCTTGTCTAGTTCTTATTGTAGCTTCCTATTTTTCTTCTTTTCTCTTCTTATAACTTCTATTGCACTAAAAAATTATTCTCGGTAGTCAACTTATACCTCTTCATATTCTTCTTCAGTGTCTTCTTTATCATAAACTTCTACTACCATGAATATAACTCTTTCTGTCTCACTGTCACTGAATTCATATTCACCTGATGAGGAGATGTCTTCTTTAGTGCATAAGATTTTCTTGAAAGCTTTCTTTTTGGCTCTTTTCCCTTTATATGTTTGTTTTCTATTTGAGTAATCTTCGTCATTCTCTTATTTTTCTTACAGGGACATTTGTTAGCAAAATGACCAATACCATCATAATTAAAAAAAATCAATGGAAGCTTACCTTTATATATGTCGTTGGTTCCCTTATTCCATCTTCTGACAAACTTGGCCACTTATTCTTCATCATCTTCTGAGAAGTCACTGTTGTTGCTATGTTCCTTTTTCTTTGACCTTTTGGATGCTTTGAAAGTTGCTTCTTTTATATCTAGATTTTCATGTTTAGTTCTCATTTCATATGCTGTGAAGATTCCATGTAGTTCGTCCATGCTTATTGAGTCTAGATATGCTCTTTCTTTTAGTGCTGATATCTTAGGATCAAATCTCATAGGAAGAGATCTTACTACCTTTTGAACAAATATGAATTCTTCAACTTATTCTCCCAATCCTATGATTGCATTCACTATTTCATCGACTCGTAAGAAGTAAGTTGCAATATTCTCATATTCCTTCTTCTTTAGTTGTTTGAATTGACCTCTTTAAGTTTGAAGTTTTGTTGCTTTGACTTTTGAATCTCCTTCATAAATATTTTGAAGTTTGTCCCAAATCTCTTTAGCAGATTTACAATGTACAACTTTGGTATATATCGATTCACCAAGACCATTCAAAAGTGCATTTGTGGCTTTGGAATTATTTTGATTGAGTTTCATTTCTTTTTCACTTATTGGTGAAACTGTTGGTTCTTTGTATCCATCTACTACTGATTGCCAAATTTCAAATCCTTGTTCCTATATATATGTTTTCATCCTTTTTCTCCAGAATGCATACTTTTGTCCATCAAATTGTTGATTAAGGTTGGTTGTCATTGATGTCAACCATTGAAGAAATCCTCGTAGCACAAAGGCTTGGGTAATGGACCCAATATTGTTTGATGTAAATATGAATCATTATTGTTTTGTCATGGTTGATAAGAAGTAAATATGGATGAACTCCAAAGTGG
>CBVK0104095575.1:0-10109 GCA_900067695.1 Picea abies
CGTTTAGTCGTCGAAATGTCAGACATTATGCCAAATGTACTAGTTCTTCCACACATTTTGTACTTGATGACATTATTAATACAATATTTACACTATTTCTAGTGTTTCCTATATTTTCAAAATGATGTGGTTGCTTTTAATGATATGTACATGCATGATATGTTTTATTTAATGCGACAAATTCCAATCTAATACATAATTAACTAATGCATCATATATATAATTAAAAGTCCTCAAAACATGAACATAAGTAATGAATTCGAATGAGCACTTGAGAAGTCGCACCGGTAGGAATTTCCCAAGAATCGTAGGGTTGGGGACTCAGTATACACCATTTAACATCAAAACCACTAGCTGTGAATCAAGGTAAACTACAAAATGTCAAATTCCATGAAAAATGGCCTATGGAAGTAGTTCAATTACTGCACTATATTCAAAACCATCATTGGTCGTAGGTACACGACAAGCTCCTCATGAGTTCACAAGTTGGATTGTGGGAGAGTAAACCACCCAAGCAGCGAGAGTGAGGTTCCAAGTGTGGTGGCTAGCACCTCCTATGAATCCTAGAATCACAGGCGTGTCTGAAAACATTTTTCAATAAAGCACAAATCATGATAAACAATGACCAAAATGAAATTGAAAATAAAGTAAAAAAACAATGAAAAAAGTATTAATGTACAACAATTACAAGGGAATCGCCCATGCATTTCTACCTAGGAATAATACCTCTTCAAATAGATCTCATTGTGGGGATCATTCAAACATTTCCTTTCCTTCATATTCTTCTAACTTGTAATCCCATTTACTAAGGACACACCTCACAATGTAAGGGTTCTGCCACATAGGGCTAAATTTACATGCCCCCAAGGCATCCTTATCTTGGTCATAGAATAGAACAAGTATCCTTATAATAAAATATAGGGGAGATTGAACTTGTCTAATTGGGCCTTGACACATTTTTTGTGTGCCTCATTCATGGTGGTTGCATCTCTGTAGTACTCATCGTGTTGTTCTAAGTGAATCAGGCATTCTTCTAGGGAAGTACTATTAGGGAGGAGATTTATGGCTATCTTGAGAGAGTGAATTTAACATTCAACTATTATAATTGGTTCCACCCCATGAACGATTTGGAAGGGGGTAAAACTTGTATTGGTATTCATCGAGGTTCAATATGCCCAAAGAGCTGGAAAAAGAATTAAATGTCATTTGGATTTACTCGCATTGATTGTTTATTGAAAAATGGATTTCAAGGACTTATTAAATACCTCTACTTGTCCATTATCCTGCAGATAGTATGGTCATGAGTGTTTCTAGTGGAACCCTAGCTTGGATTCTAATTTTGACATAATTTTATTCTAAAAATGACTACCATGGTCAGTGACAATCTATCTAGGTACATCGAATCTGGTAATGACCTAGTTGAATATGAAAAGTCTTGTCGTGTCATTGTCATTGGAGAATGTCGGCATGGATTTATCTCACTTAGTAAATTAGTCTACAACCACATGATGTACTTGTGAACTTTTTCCGGATCTGGGTGACACATCATGAATTCAAACCCCCACTTAGTGAAAGGGCCAATAGTAATAATAGGATAAAGTGCACATTTTTTGTGTGATAATTTGGCATTGATGACACTTCTTGAAAAATTCTACACAATCCTTAAATATTGAAGGCCAAAAATATCCTGCACACAAAATTTTATGGGTTGTTTCCAATTGAGACAAGTGACTTCCATAGGATCCACTATGAAAATAATTAAGAACCCTCTTCGCTTCTTCGTGAGTCAAGCATTAACATAAAATTTGGTCCATCCCTTTATGATACAAAGTGTCTCCAATGATGAGGTAGTTCTTCATATGATAGTGAATATTTTGTCGTTCATCATGAGAGAATTTAGAGGGGAACCTTTGGCTATGGAGATATACTAATATGTATCCATACCAAGGGTCATTAGAGGCGATGAGGGATAAATTCTCTTCAAGTAATGAGTCAATTTTGATTCAATCCTCACCATCTTGGGTGACTCCAACACCAACTCAATAAAAACCAAGGACTTCTTTGATTTGGTTGATGCAAGCTCCAAATCAAACTTTTGCAAGATGACAATCCGATTATTGTACTTGCCCCTAATAAATCATTAGGTCAATACATACTAGAAAGGATTGGTGTCCGTTAATATAATGGTTTTTTGTAGAAGGATATAATGTCAAAGTCACTGGACATCATGAACTATTGCTAGGGCCAACTTCTCAACATGCGAAAACCTTAATTCTAGTTCGATGAGACTCTTGCTCAAATAATACACTACGTGCTCCTATTGTAGGTCATCAACCTGGACCAATACCATGCCTATGGTTTATTTGGATTCCAAAAGGCATAGTAAGAAATATATGTTTTAGTCCGGAGGACTCAACAATGGGGTGAACATGAGATCCTTTTTCAAAGTTTCAAATGATAGCTCAAAAAAATAATCCCATACAATGAGATCCCTTTCTTCAAAAGGTGCATGAAATGTTGTGTTAACTAAACATAATTGGAAATGAATATTGCAATAAGTTTTCCTTCCCTTGAAGGCTTTGCAGCTAGTGGATGTTGCACGAGGGAGGCAATTGAACTATTGCCTCAATTTTAAATGGGTCTACCATAACCTCATGCTTGGATAAGATAAAACCTATTAGTCTCTCGGACATGACACAAAATATGCATTTGTGAGGATTCAAACAAATCCTATAGTAGTGAAATCTATCAAATGTTGCATGAATATGGGTGGTATGATCTACCCTCTTTTGAGAGAGAATGACCAAATGATAGAGATAATCTTCGAAAATATGTTTAATGTCATGAAAATCATACAACGCGGCCTTCTAGAAAGTGGCTCCAATGTTTTTAAGGCCAACTGGCATATTTCTATAGGTGAATGTTTCCCAAGGACAGATAAACAAAGTCTTGTGTTGGTCTTCAAGATGGATATGAATATGGTTGTAGCTAGAAAAACCATCCATAAATGAGAATATTTCACTTTTTGCGCATTCATTGATAATTTGGTTGTTGACTGGGGTGGGGTAGTTTTCCTTTGGAAAAGTTTTTTTCAAATCCCTAAAGTCCACACACACACAAATGGTCCCTTGTTTCTTATCCACATGAACCACATAGATTAAGATATATTTTAGTAGCTTCTCCACCTCTGGCTTGATGGTATCCACCTTACAAGGGTTAATTGGTTGTACCTTTTTTCAAACAAGAATCACATTTTCATACTTTTTGATTTCATGTTCGAAAATTCTCGGGTCAATGACTAGCATTTCTTCATAAGTCTAAAAAAAATGTCACAAAATTATTTGAAGAGGGTATTGTAAATTTGAATCTCCTTGGGAGAGAAATCCACTCCAATCAATACGTTCTCGACGAGACTAGGTTTCCTAGAGATATTTATTGGTATGTTTTTCGAGATGTCTACAATGTTTCCCTCAACATACACATCATGTGTTAAGAGGGGATTTCATACCAATCGAATTCCCTAGGAATGATAATACCTTTGTCTGCAACCTCCATCCTACATAAATTGGGAAGAAAATATGACATTTGATGCATTTCTTTCCAAGGATTCTTGGTGCAAGTCATGACTTCCAAGATGGATTCATCTGAAGGAAAAAACATATCCAAGGAATCTAGGGTGGGAGGAGAGTTGAAGGCCTACATGAGTGAAGTGAATTGATCGTGGTCCTCCATTGATGGAGAAGTATGATCAATGTCTAAAGAGGCCATTTGAATGGACTAATAATAAATCTCAGCTACAGACAGAGGCATAGACATCCTCGTATATTTTTTCTCCTCTATTGAGATAGAAGGATTGGTTGTACCCATAGATCTTCAAAATATATAATTTTGAATAAACACTCCACAATAGTGGATTCTGTAACAATTGACAAGATTATGTACATAGGGGCAGAGTCAATATATGACATGAGCGAAAGGAGGTTAAAATTTTCCATCATGGTAGGGTGCATCCCAACACCCACACTCTCACTAGTTCTCAGATAATTATCTAGTAATGAAACATTAGGTCCTGAGAAGTAGATGGATTGGGTTTACCAAAAGACAACTAGTCTATTGTTATGATCTTCCCCTAGTGATTGAAGTACATAACTCAGAATATCGAAGATAAAATATACATCATAACACAAGTTCAACTAGAACCTAAAATGAGATTGTAGTTTAAATGAGTATCGACAACTTCTACCTCCATAGTGATGTTCCCCCCCCCCCCCCCCCCCCCTAGTTGAACATGGAATGATGCGATGATCCCATGAGGTCTAAATGAATTCCTATTGAAATCTTTAAACATCATCGAAAAAGGGACTATATTAGGGGAGTCAAGGGTTTTCCAACATTACAAGGACATCAAACAAGTGGAATCTCCTTCATCCACCATAGTCCTGAAGATATTTGTTCTGTGAGATGAAAATTGAATATGAAATGTGTCATATTGGGGAAGTTGTGTCTTTACATTATCTTGGTTGAAAGATATAAACCAAGATTATACATGATCGAAATCTCCCATAGATTATACTAATTCTTTCTACTTCATATGGTAGCTTTGGAGGACCTCCAAGGAAAACATAGCTAATGGATCCTGGGCCAAATCTTCAACAATGTTGTATTTCTGAGTGAAAAGGGTTTGGAATCTTAGACATGGACACTTATTTTCCTTTACATATAGTCTCATGGTCATGGTAATTAATAAACTAATTCTAGATATTTACATCCAATTTGATCTTGAATATCTTCGACAAGTTTCTCCCTTGTGAAGGGGATCCATGGTTTCCCACTTGTAGAGGTGAAGGGTTATTTGGAATCTCAACAACCATTTGTTGGCCTTGTGGAGGAAATGGTTCACCAAAACAATGGGTTTTTGGTGAGCATCTCGTTGCACCAACAATCATTGGGATTCCTCCAACTTTGGGTGTAACGTCCCCCAGCTTAACTAGGGAACATTGCTTGCAGAAAATACACATAAATTCAAAAAATTATTTTGCTAATTAATTCATGTAGCTTACCAGCTACGAATTGAACATATATTTAACTAGATTTTGATACCCATAATTAAATGCATCTACAACATTTTAAATGAACATAATGTATCCAATTAAATCATTTATAATAGAACATAAAATCATTCTCATACACAAGATAAAATGCACAACCATGAAACTCATAAGAGAAACTCAGACAATAATTAAATACTTATCTTTTAAAATGTTTGTGTAACCAGCTGCTTGGGAAGGACGTTCCACCCAACCTTAGACCTGTTGTTACAATATCAATAGAAATTCACCCCTGAGTTGGGGCTAGTAATCCACAAGAGAAGGGTTCCTCTCACAGTCCACTCACAGCTCAATATCACACAACACATTGGTATTCTCCAACTATCCTGAATTTCTTCCAACACTCTACCTCTTGACCTTCCCAACCCAAGGAATGTACCCCTTCACTTCTCTCAGTCCATTGGGTGTCCCATTCATTTATTAGGGTCTCTATAGCACATGTAACCATGAATATCTTTGATGGGAACTCAAGGGAACTCATTGCCAGGAAAAACTACCACGAAAAACAACAACAAACAATTGTTGTTCTAGTGAAAATCACCTAGGAGTTCACCTTTCAGAACTGACAACCTGGATCTTCAATCTTCAGCTCCATAATGCTCGACAAACACTCCAACATGCTCCATAATTTATCCAAACTTCTTGTTCTAGCTCCAATGCACTTTTACCTTGCTCCTTACTTGCTATTCATGCAAAATTGAATGTGAAAAACTTCCTATTCCCCCCCAAACGAATTTTTCCTCTATTTTCCCAAGACAATTGACTTATCACTTTGACCAATGTTGATTTTACTGCAGCCCCATGCTTCCGATAACTATGGAATCAACTTCTACACCCACTCACCGACAGGTATTCAATGATTGGGCTCTCATACACTCAACCAGAAAATAAAAGGTTTTCCCAAATGATAATAAAATTTAGAAATCTATGTTTGGATTAATACCCACAATTAATTA
The DNA here is from genome assembly GCA_900067695.1 of Picea abies. Lineage (NCBI taxonomy): Eukaryota > Viridiplantae > Streptophyta > Pinopsida > Pinales > Pinaceae > Picea > Picea abies. Next base: position 6,065 of record CBVK0104095575.1, read on the forward strand.
CCTCATTGGGATCCTATTAGAAACTCCTAGACATTCCCCTCTCTCGTGGATAAATCATCTCCCATCTCCTTCCATATTCCTAGTAGTTGGTATCACATTATATTTATTAAAATCAGAAATACAGTTCACATATTACATCACTTGTCCATAGACATATTCATATCCACATCATGCATAAATTAAAATAGGGATTATAGTGGGGATGTCACATTCCCCCTCCCATAAAATTGTGCATCATCCTCAAGGCACAACACCATTTTGAAGTACATATACAAATTTTACATCATAATATTCATAAATATAAAATTATGAATCTATTTACTCCCCAATAACAGTTCCAACCATAGTATCTTGTTATTCTCAACTTGTTGACCCAAGGAATGTTCCCTCTTCATTGTCTTCAATCCATCAGGCTACACCATTATTTTATTAGGGATATCAACAAAGGTGACCAAGAATTATAATATGTGGTTCCAACACTTTAGCTATCCAAAAATGGAGTCTTACATTTTTAGCTTCTATTTTCTACGTTCGGACTCAACTTTTGACTCTACCCACCCAGAGGCTAATTGTGATTTGGTATCCTTATTAGACAAAATATTTAGAGTCCTTACATGAGGTGATGGTGAAGGGAAGTCTTTGTTGTACTTGGAAGGGACGTTGGTCAAACTCACTCGGTCTCCTTGGAGGGTAACCCATGGGTAAAACCGTGAGGAAGCTTGCACCAAGGTGTAAGTTTGTTAAGAATGCTACCAACGTAATTGATACAACCGCTCATATCCTAGCCCCTTCTCAATTTGATCACGCGACGTTGGATTTTATCACCAACTAGTGCATTCATTGAGAGAAGGCATTGTTTGCTTGTTGGTTTTCTAGATTTTTTAGTGAGTGTTGTTTGTTTACTTTAGTTGTCCTTAAAATTTGAGACTATGGACGATAGAGGTCTTCGTAGATCATGTAGGATGCAAGGGTTTCCTCTGGAAGTCTATGAACCCTTACCTCCTAACTCACCTAAATACACTTACCATGAGGAGATTGAAAATCATTTAGACATTGGGAGTGTTGCTACTCCTTTGCTAGCAAATTCTGAGAGAGCCTTAGTTATGGTTGAGGAAGGTTCCATTCTTCCTGTAAACCTTTCTTTGTTCATTCCTCTTGATCCACTCCTAGTTTGACTAGACTCCTCAGATAACATTGTAGTAGAATATTACTCTTGCCTACCGTCAAGGCCATATAATCAACTAGATATGGAATCAATTCAACCAAATTTTAACAAAGAATACACTACCCCTATCCGTTCTACTGAAATGGTATATCCACAACAAAATTATGTTTGTTCAATATGGATAAATACATCGAGACAAGACCTTTATGAGAAATTTAATTTCAGTCTACCACATTTTGACCCTCCACATGCCTCTACCATTGTTGGTGTAGAGGTAGGACCGTTAGGTCATCCCATATCCGTCTCGTCGAATCGACAGTCAATATTTATACCACCTCAGGCTAGGTTCAAAGTGAAACATGATTCATGTTACCCAGTCATTTTCAAAGTACCTTGACAGTTACACCTCCTATCCCTCTTCAAGCCACAACTTCGTATACTCCACAGAATCTTGTTGGGACATATTTACATCACATAATGAAAAATCTTGCCACACAGCTAAACCCAACTACGACCCAAATCCCTATTAGGGGGAAACCATCCTCCAACATGAAATTTTGACTGGGGGGCAACCCCCTCTTACCAGTCATACCCGAGTTGCTACCTAACCCATGGCAGGGGGGAAACCTCAACCTTCATTCACTAGAAACCCCCTGCAATCCAAGGGACCACCCCAAGGAGGAAAGTTTCATCAACCAGATTAGGGTGGGCCATCAAAACCTAACCCGCAAGGAGGAATCCCAAATCCCAATCCTTCTGTACTACATTTTGGACAACCTTTTTCAGGAGTCCTAAATCCCACTTAGATTCCTTAAGGTCAATCATATTTTCCTCCTCAAGGGCCAAATATTTATCCACCTCAGGGTCAACCTAGTTACCTTCATCAAGGGAAAATTGGTTATCCACCTTAAGCCAATTAGGAAAACTATCCTCCCCTGGGTTACACTAGTTATCCTCCCCATGGAAAAATGGGTTTCCCTTCTCCTTTTTTTCATATTCCTCAACAAATAAATCCTACCTTTGTTGGTCAACAAAAAAACATATGGGAGGACCTGTTGGCTACAATTATCCACCACAACTAGCTTACGGTGCCATTGGTGTTCCCATGCCACACCAGTATCATCCACAGGTCAATTGATAACTACCATTCTTAGCTACTCTATATCTATTATCTACTGGATCTGTCGAGATTGAAAAATGATCCCATATTACATTCTACTTTTTGGCCAGTCATTCCTGCTAAATTGCCTTAAGATATTCCAAAATTTGACGATAAACCTGGTGAAGACCCTAATAACCATGTTATGACCTTTCATCTATGGTGTTCATCAAATTCACTAATGGATGATTCTATCTGGTTACATCTTTTCTAGCGTACACTTACGAGTAAAATGACTAAATGGTACATTGAACTACAACACAGAACTTTTCAAAATTTTAAATCACTTGCCATGGCTGTCCTCATGCACTTCCAATTACCCATATGCTACGAAATAGGCACAAAAATTTTGAACTCCCTTTGTTAGACCAACTCTGTACATATCTTTGATCATATTCATGAGTGGAGACGACGATGACGGTTGATCAAAGAAACCATTCTTGACCAATTGTTGGTTGAATGGTTCACCACATCTGTTTTTCCTTCGATTGCTCATGACATAGCCATGGGTGGTGTCATTACATAAGAGGAAGCCATTTCTTGTGCCCAGTATTTGGACTTGGTTTATTCCCAATCCAGTACTTTGTATGAATTGATTCCAAACGCTCCTCGTCCATCAACCGGTCGATCAAAACCATCCTCCACCACTCACGTAGATGGAGTTATCGATTTCGTAAAAATCCAGTCTAGTTCGTAGTCCACTGGCATGACCAATCATTCAGTCACTGCCCCCACTACTGGATCGAATTCACTCTCATCAAACTCCCCCCTGACTCAAATATCTGAGGTAAATGCAGTTCAATTAGCTTGTCCACCACAGTCATGGGGGAAGAAGAAAACTAAGAACAAACCCAAGAAAAATAATAATCAAATCGAAAATGCAAAAATAAAAACACAACCACCTGCTACTGCGAAAAAACCATAGCGCAAACCAAAATTTCCACGTCTCATTTGTGGTGAAGATAGTGACACACAAGATTGTCCTCATCGGGACGAAGTTGCCAAACTTTTTAAAGGAAATTCTCAACCCACTATATTGACACATCCTTTCCCACAACAATAGTCACTGGTTTCCCAAGCTCCTGCACCTCTGACATGAGGTAATCCAAATCATCCTCCTAACGAGGAAGTGTCATCAAGTTCACACATTTACATGTTTAATGGGATAGATTTGACCACTCGTACTACGACATATGACACACCTCGAGGTAAACCTGATAATGAGAAAGTAACTACTAGTACTACATCAGATCCATTGCCTACTATAGTCACTCATCCATCTGGACCACTCTAGATTGAGAAACCCAACTTTGAATATATTCTACACCCTTCCAAGAGCACAATTCAAAAGTCGACCTTTAATCCTAACTCACGTGCTGCTCAAAACCACAACATCTTTGAAGATTTGGATCAAGCACCTTGCGCTATGTTAGCTCTCGAAGTTCTACAACACTGCCCTAGCCAACATAGGACACTCTTGGCTGCCATCGGACCTATAGATCTTGAGTCATCTAACAACATCATGTTTAACCTAGATAATTTTAAATCATGACTCTCTCACCTAATCGCTTTCCAGATCGATGGTGTTGTCCATAATCAACATATTCATTGCACGATTGATCCGTATTTATTTTTGGCACAAAATGAGAGAGGAGATATAATAAATAAATGCATAGAGATATCACAGATATTCAATAATATAACAGAAATGTATCAGAGAT